>SJYT01061339.1:74900-103676 GCA_006410635.1 Cephalophus harveyi | reverse complement strand
TTGCCACAGCAGAAAACGGCCTCATCTCCCCTGGAGGGGAGAACCTCATGGTTTTACTCGTGTTGTGGTAGGTCCGTCTCGAGTTACGAAAGAGACCACTGGGAGATGTGTATAAGAGACAGTTTTTGAACTGTGGTGTTGGAGAAGACTCTTGAGAGTCCCTTGGACTGCAAGGAGATCCAACCAGTCCATTTTGAAGGAGATCAACCCTGGGATTTCTTTGGAAGGAATGATGCTAAAGCTGAAACTCCAGTACTTTGGTCACCTCATGCGAAGAGTTGACTCATTGGAAAAGACTTTGATGCTGGGAGGGATTGGGGGCAGGAATAGAATGGGACAACAGAGGATGAGATAGCTGGATGGCATCACTGACTTGATGGCCATGAGTCTGGGTGAACTCCGGGAGATGGTGATGAACAGGGAGGAGGGGCGTGCTGCGATTCATGGGGTCGCAAAGAGTCAGACATGACTGAGCGACTGAACTGAACTGAGGATCATGAGAGAGGCTCCCTGATCCCCAGATGGAAGGTAGTCCTCCCGTTGCCATTTCTGTTATAGTGCCCAGCCCGACCTGTCTTTGTCTTATTTGTTTGTATTGTTATTATTTAATAGTTGGCTATCTGTGTGAACCTCATAGGGGCAAGCGTCTTTCCTATTTGATAACTATTATACCCACAGCTTCTAAACAAAGTGTCTGGCACTCGGTAAACCACTGTTGAATGACTGGGACTTGTTATTGCTTTCATAGGTATTTCAATCCATTCTAAACTATAATATTCTATCATTATCATTTTATGTAATATACACCCCTGGATCATATACCTGACTTCATATCAGAATCATTCCATACATGAGTTTGAAAAATTACTGATTCCTAAGACTTGCCCCAGACTTACAAGTTGTCAATATCCCAAAGATCCTAAAGAAGGAAGGCTGAAATAGAAGCTACAGTTACTCAAATAAAATAAATGTTATTACCTGGGCTTGCTTTTAAGAAGGAAGGTGACCATAGCTTAGATTGTAGATTTGTTTCTATTTCTTTGTTTGAAATACTCTTTGAAGATAGTCTATTTTTAGTGTTATTTGAAGAGATTTTATTTTCAATATTTTTTGAAGAGACTTCCTTCCTAGATGTTAAAGTATATAGTTAAAAAATACTTTTCTAGGTTACAATTCTGTTAAAGGTTCTATATGGGTTCATACACAAACACACATTTAATATAAACATACAGTATATCAATAATAAATAGCTAAAATGCAATATCTTCTTTGTGGAAAAGCATTAAAAATAAGTTTTACTAATGTTTAAAATTCTGTTTCTACCAGGAATTTGTCATCGTGTAATGATTCTTAGAATCTTTTCAGAGGTAACATAGAACATATAAGCAATCCATTATATGAATGTTCCTGGCATATCATTATGACATGTGAAATAAAACTATTTAAGGAATACTAGACTTTGGGTTTTCTTCTCAAGTCAGTTCTTACCACTGTTAAAGTTTATGCTTAGAGTCCGATGTTATTAACCCAATGTTGATGCTTAGAGTCTGATGCTATTAACCCTTGCTCACAATATGAAGTAGCCTGTTTTTTTTTTTTTTTATTAAATGGCTGAAATAAAGATGGGTTAATTTTCTCTTTAGCCTTTAAGCCTGAAATCTCACATCAACAGATAATGTATTGAGACAGAGGATTTTTGTGTGGTACACTGACAGGTACCCATGCGGGTGAAAAACAACCCCATGTTGGTGGAAAAACAACCCCATGTTCATTTTTTGTGGTCTTAAGATTATTTTAGTATGTCTCCTTTACTGAGTTTAAAAAATTCAACTTCTAGTTTGCACGACAAGATATAAAAAGATGTAAAGTATTATTTTTTCCCCCGAAGTTATGATGGCTCTGTTTTATCCCCATTGAAATATGACTCTATAACATTAGTATTTAAGTTGGTGGTTTTGCACAGTGATTTAGCAAATAGGCTGAACAGCTACTTACATTCCTAATACTATGGAGGGAATGGAACCTTAACTTCCCCAGTATATGCTGCTAGAGCAAAACCCCTCTCTGGTGATGAAAAATGCACAGCAAAGAAGATTTACAGTTGTTCTTCTTCTGCTCTCCTTGATTTTCTAATTGTGAAAGGAGACATCAAAGAAGAAGCCCTACATGTGAAAAGTTGAGAAGTCACTTAAGTATTCAGTTTCTAGCATGACAGAATCCTATTATGCCAAAGGTCACCACAAATGATTACTGGAATTCATACGCTTTAATATCTATTCCTTTTATCTATGAAAGGAGGGCTTTTATCTAGATTAGATATGCTGCCTTTTTATTATTACAGAATTTCATTGAATTTAAGTGTATCTATTTCTTTTTTAAAAAAGATTAAACTATAGTTGGTTTACAATACTGTTTCAGGTATACAGCAAAGTGGTTCAGTTTAATATATGTGTGTGTGTATGTATATATTCTTTTTCATATTTTTTCCATTAAAGTTTATTACAGGATATTGAATATAGTTCCTTGTGCTATACAGTAAATCCCTGCTGTTTATCTGTTTTATATATAGTAGTGTTTATCTGTTAACCCCATACTCCTCCATTTACCCCTTCCCTCTTTCCCCTTTGGCAACCATAAATTTGTTTTCTATGTGAGTTTGTTTCTGTTTGGTAAATAGGTCCATTTGCATTATATTTTAGATTCTACATATAAGTGATCTCATATGATATTTGTCTTTATGTCTGATTTACTTCACTTAGTATGATCATCTCCAGGTCCAGCCAAAGATACTATCTATTTATTATAAGACATACTAATATTTAAGAAAGAAAAAGCATTGCCAGTATAAGATGTCATCAACTGTAAGAAATGTTACAATATAAAGAAAATATGCATGCTTCAGAATATTCACTAAGTTACATCCCTAAAGAGGGGAATTGAGCTAATCTAGTTCTGGATATTTGAATAGTATGAAATACCTTTAATGATTTTAATGACAAAACATGGAGGAAGCCTGAAGATAAAAAGGATATTACTATTTGAAAGCAGTGAACACGCCATAAAAACACATATGAGAAGGGGCCAAATGATCAACGGTAAAGTATGAATTCCTCTTCTGCTCACTTTCTTATATACAGTCTTCCTTATACACAGTTTCAAAGAAGAGGCCCAAACTCCAACCTCCTCTTCAACTATAGTCTGTTGACTTCATCTGAGAAAGTGACTTCTGGCAACAGTGCCTCTAACCAATTAACATAAACAGATAACCAGTATACTCTAAAAGATCTGTTCTCTTTAATACAGTTACAGTTGAGGAAAGATTAAAATTATTACTTTTTGGAAGATGGAAAGTATTTAATTTAGTATCTACTAAGGTTAGACAGTCAAGTTAAATATCCCACTGGAACATATGTACGCTAGAGGGCAGATAATCCAGGTTTTACAATTAATTAGTATGTTAAGTTCATTAAATGTCCTCAAGTTTCTACTGGAATTAATAATTCTTTAAAGTTCATATTATTTATATTTATAGTCAGAGTGCCTGAAGAACTATGGACAGAGGTTCGTGATACTGTACAGGAGGCGGTGATCAAGACCATCCCCAAGAAAAAGAAATGCAAAAAGGCAAAATGGTTGTCTGAGAAGGCCTTACAAATAGCTGAGAAAAAAGAGAAGTGAAAGGCAAAGGAGAAAAGGAAAGATATACCCATTTCAATGCAGAGTTCCAAAGAACAGCAAGAAGAGATTAGAAAGACTTCCTCAGTGATCAGTGCAAAGAAATAGAGGAAAACAATAGAATGGGAAAGACTAGAGATCTCTTCAAGAAAATTAGAGATACTAAGGGAACATTTCATGCAAAGATGGACACAATAAAGGACAGAAATGGTATGGACCTAACAGAAGCAGAAGATATTAAGAAGAGGTGGCAACAATACACAGAAGAACTATACAAAAAAGATCTTCACGACCTAGATAATCACGATGGTGTGATCACTCACCTAGAGCCAGACATCCTGGAATGTGAAGTCAAGTGGGCCTTAGGAAGCATCACTATGAACAAAGCTAGTTTACATAATAGAATTCTAGTTGAGCTATTTCAAATCCTAAAAGATGATGCTGTGAAAGTGCTGCACTCAGTATGCCAGTAAATTTGGAAAACTCAGCAGTGGCCACAGGACTGGAAAAGGTCAGTTTTCATTCCAATCCCAAAGAAAGGCAATGCCAAAGAATGCTCAACCTACCACACAATTGCACTCATCTCACACACTAGTAAAGTAATGCTCAAAATTCTCCAAGCCAGGCTTCAACAGTATGTGAACCATGAACTTTCAGATATTCAAGCTGGATTTAGAAATGGCAAAGGAACCAGAGATCGAATTGCCAACATCAAAATCATTGAAAAAGCAAGAGAGTTCCAGAAAAACATCTACTTCTGCTTTATTGACTATGCCAAAGCCTTTATTGACTATATCAAAGACTGTGTGGATCACAATAAACTGTGGGAAATTCTGAAAGAGATGGGAATACCACCTGCCCTGCCTCCTGAGAAATCTGTATGTGGGTCAAGAAGCACCAGTTAGAACTGGACATGGAACAACACACTGGTTGGTTCCAAATCGGGAAAGGAGTACATCAAGGCTGTATATTGTCACTCTATTATTTAACTTATATGCAGAGTACATCATACAAAATGCTGGGCTGGATGAAGCACAAGCTGAAATCAAGATTGCCAGGAGAAATATCAATAACCTCAGATATGCAGATGACACCACCCTTATGGCAGAAAGTGAAGAAGAACTAAAGAGCCTCTTGATGAAAGTGAAAGAGGAGAGTGAAAAAGTTGGCTTAAAGCTCAACATTCAGAAAACTAAGATCATGGCATCTGGTCCCGTCACTTCATGGGAAATAGATGGGGAAACAGTGACAGACTTTATTTTTTTGAGCTCCAAAATCACTGCAGATGGTGGCTACAGTCTGAAATTAAAAGACACTTGCTCCTTGGAAGAAAAGTTATGACCAACCTAGACAGCATATTAAAAAGCATAGACATTACTTTGCCAACAAAGGTTCATCTAGTCAAAGCTATGGTTTTTCCAGTAGTCACATATGGATATGAGAGTTGGACTATAAAGAAAGCTGAGAGCTGAATTGATGCTTTTGAACTGTGGTGCTGGAGAAGACTCTTGAGAGTCCCTTGGGCTGCAAGGAGATCCAACCAGTCCATCCTAAAGGAAATCAGTCCTGAATATTTATTGGAGGGACTGATGCTGAAGCTGAAACTCCAATACTTTGGCCACCTGATGTGAAGAGCTGACTCACTGGAAAAGACCCTGATCCTGGGAAAGATTGAAGGTGGGAGGAGAAGGGGATGACAGAGGATGAGATGGTTGGATGGCATCACTGACTCAATGGGCATGAGTTTGAGTAAGCTCCGGGAGTTGGTGATGGACAGGGAGGCCTGGTGTCTGCAGTCCACGGGGTCACAAAGAGTCAGACACGACTGAGTGACTGAAATGAACTGAACTGATATTTATCAAACATGAGCCTAAAAACAAAATTAATTTAAACTTACTTTTCTGAGACTGTCTTTGCTATATTTAGAGAGACTTGCAAAAGTCAGTGAGGTATAAATTTTGCTTGCCAATCTTGGTCTGTGTCTAAAGAGGCATTTACTTAAAGAGTAAAAATGGCAATAAAAATTGTGTCATACATTTTATAAAACATAAAATGATTATGGAATAACCTATAGATACTGTTTGATCAACCTCAAAGAGTTGAGTTCTGTGGGATTCCTTTAGCCATTTTCCCCACACATCTATGAACTTGAAAGCTTGACCAAATAACCCAACAGATCGAAGGTCCAACATCTATAAGACTTTATCCAGCATTAAAGATACACTTTACTTTTACTGCTGAAAGTGGTTTGTTAATTTAGTGCCATTTGTTGGGTAGACAAAATCTCTGACACACAGGATCCATGAGGAAAAAAGGAAATGAGTTATTTGGCCTTTGTGTACAGATAACTGTGAAACTCCTGGTTTATGAAAGTTCACACACTGCTTGTGGCTCAGATTAGAATGAAGAATCAATCAGAAAATTCAGGCAAAGAACTGAAGGGGAAAGAAAATGCCTAGATATCCCTAATCCAACCTGGATAGAACCTTTCAGGAAATCCCACTTGCCAGTCAGACCGTGAAGCTGGAAGGAGGGTGGGGAGTGGAATGCAGGCTACGCTGAGAAAATCCATCAACTCTGTGGGTCAGTCACACTGTTGCTCAGCAAAGGTCCCCCATGGTTTTCTGTGTTCCCTCTTGATCTTTTACTTTTTTTTTTTCCCCAGAACTGGCTCTGTTTACCTTCAACTCTCAGTGAAACTGGGCTTCCCTTGTGGCTCAGATGGTAAAGAATCTGCTTGGGTGAGGTTGCTGAGTTACAAAGTCATGCACCTATGAAGCTTACTGGCTATCAACCTATCCCTCCTTCTGCTGCTGCTACTAAGTCGCTTCAGTCATGTCCGACTCTGTGCGACCCCATAGACTGGACTATGCAGCCCACCAGGCTCCACCGTCCCTGAGATTCTCCAGGCAAGAACACTGGAGTGGGTTGCCATTTCCTTCTCCAATACATGAAAGTGAAAAGTGAAAGTGAAGTTGCTCAGTCGTGTCCAACTCTTAGCGACCCCACGGACTGCAGCGCACCAGGCTCCTCCGTCCATGCGATTTTCCAGGCAGGAGTACTGGAGTGAGGTGCCAATCCCTCCTTCTACCCTACTCCAAATAATAGCCAAACCAAACCCAAACTCTTCTCTACAAGTGAAATGAACAGAACATGATCATACTGCTCTTGCAAAAAGTAGTTTGATAACCAGATGCAATTAATGAGATCAAGAGAACCGGCAGCCAGGTGGCACAGCACTATAGAATCCTCCTGGCAATGCAGGAGATGTGGGTTTGATCCCTGGGTCGGGAAGAGCCCCTTGGGTAGGAAATGGCAACCCACTCCAGAATTCTTGCCTGAAGAATTCCAGGACAGAGGAGTCTGGTGGGCTCCAGTCCATGGGGCTGCGAAGAGTCAGACACAACTGAGCACACATGCACACTGCTTTTCTATCTTGGCCCAGACTGCATCTGATTTAGCCCTGGGGTTTAACGACCTCAGGATATGGGTTACCCCTTGCTCCAGTTCCAGCATTGCTTATCACAGTCTATGAACACTGGGGTTCATAGACACGATATTTATTTTCATTAATAGCTACTAACTCTCATTATTATTATTAAAGTTATATCAGATTTCTCTCAAAGACTACTAAAATTTTCTTAGATTTTTTATTTAAATATTTTCAACCATGTTAATAGGATACATAATATATAATTACATTTAGATTAATATAGTTAATGGGGCATTTAACTCTCAAGAGTCTTCTCCAACACAACAGTTCAAAAGCATCAGTTCTTTGGTGCTCAGCTTTCTTCACAGTCCAACTCTCACATCCATACATGACCACAGGAAAAACCATAGCCTTGACTAGACGGACCTTAGTCTGTCTCTTATACACATGAAGATGTGTATAAGAGACAGAATATAGTTAATGGGGCATTTACCTTTTCCTTGTTGTCTATAACATTTACTCTGAAATAAGCACAGATTCTGTCATTGATCTGTAATTTATTACCTTCTCTTTCATATAAAAACACATATTTACTACACAATTTGCAAAAGTCAAAGTGAACCCTAATTTTAATTTTCAGCTTTGACAGTATATAAGTTAAAACATATGTTGTATAAGGTATATTTTTCCCAGCCAATAATATTCAGAATAATTCAAAATAATTTTGATTTGAATAGAATTCTACTAGAAGCGCACTACCAATTTGTCAATAATTGAACCTTATGAATGTGTTTTATGATCAACTTTCAAAATGCAATTTTTCATGGAATAAATAATTGATTTTTTTTTCAGTAGATAGATGATTATGTCAGGAAGGACTCTGATGGTTTATCAGAATCAGTGCCTTGAACAAAACAGGTACTTAATATTTAGCTACTAAATTGAAACTGGACTATGATTCTTTCAACACTGATCTTTTCAACTAGTTGGGGTGATTACTTTCCTTATTTAGTAGTAATTGTTCTTCTCATAGTAAATAAAAACCTGATTTTAAGGTAAATTTTCCTTTAAAATGATATTCTCAAAGAAATGAGCAAGTATCAAAGTGAAACAAGAATGAGCAATGAAAGTTATATAAGTAAAATACAGAACACTTGGTGTTTAAGCAGTCGAGAAGTAGGTTTGAATATTATCTATACCCCTACATTTTTATCAAAATTCATTTTTCATTTTAAGTGTCCTCTTATCTAAGAAACAGTTGCTTTGACTGAAGCAAAAGCTAAGTGCTAATCCATGCATTTCTGGCCTTTCAAATTTAATTGGGTGACAAATGATTGCATTATCTACTTCTAATTGCTTAAAAGGCATGATAGATCAGATGCTCAACAAGAGACATCTTCTTACTCTGACATTCCTTCATTTGGTTCAATCATCACTTTTTCTGAAAGAGAAGAAAAAAACTCAACCCAGTATTTTATCAATAGTGATGTTCTTAATAGAAATTCCTGACTGGCAAATATTTAGGCATTGTTTGAGGGACAGGCAGTATAATAAAGGATTTAATTGCTAACTCAACCACACTCAACCATTCCTATAGACTATCTTCTTAATATTTAGGACAAAAGGGTGATCAAATATATTCTTTTAAAGTAATAAGTCATTTACCCTTTGGATCAAACACTAGCAATCTGCCATTCTATCTATCTTTTGGTGCCTATGAGAGAAGCAGAAATAAAAACTAGCATTATCAATATTATTTTAGCTTGAGAGACTTGAATAATTTATTCACAGCCTTTATATGAACATTTTTATTATCTAGGCTAAAATATAGGGGGCTTCCTGATAGCTCAGTTGGTAAAGAATCCACCTGCAATGCAGGAGACCCAGGTTAGATTCCTGGGTCAGGAATATCCATCCACTGGAAAAGGGATAGGCTACCCACTCCAGTATTCTTGGGCTTCCCTTGTGGCTCAGCTGGTAAAGAATCTGCCTGCAATGTGGGAGACCTGGGTTTGATCCCTGGGTTGGGAAGATCTCCTGGAGAAGGGAAAGGTTACCCATTCCAGTATTCTGGCCTGGAGTATTCCATGGACTGTATAGTCCATGGGGTTGCAAAGAGTAAGACATGACTAAGTGACTTTCACTTTCAGGCTAAAATATAATTTTATACTAAAGTCAATTATTCCAAAACTATATAAACTGATGGTAAGAAAGAACTAAAGCATCCTAAAAATTAGTTTATATTCTCTTACCTTTACAGCATCTGTCCTGTTTAGATGATTCCTGCCAAAAAAAACAAAATATTTACTCTGTAAGTCTTTAAACATTTTTATAAACTTGGAATATAAATAAAACAGAATGCACAACTCAGCCTGTCAGCAGGGCAGTAAGCACGTATTTTGGTATTGATTTTAGTAGCATTATTTTCATACTAAGTGAAAAACATTATTCCTCTGGATTATGAAATCTGATTTTAAAAAAGCATAAAGAAATTAAAGCTTCCTTTTCCCATTTCACCTTGAAGTGACGTGAAAGTTGCTCAGTCATGTCTGACTCTTTGGAACCCCATAGACTATACAATCCATGGAATTCTCCAGGCCAGATTATTGGAGTAGGTTCCTTTCTCCAGGGGATCTTCCCAGTCCATGGATTGAACCCAGGTCTCCTGCATTGTAGGCAGATTCTTTACCAGCTGAGCCACAAGGGAAGCCCAAGAATACTGGAGTGGGTAGCCTATCCCTTCTCCAGTGGATCTTTCCGACACAGGAATCAAACTGGGGTCTCCTGCATTGCAGGCGGATTCTTTACCAACTGAGCTATCAAGGAAGCCCTGGAGTTGATGTAAAAAAGAGCAATAGGGATAATTTTGCAAGTTAGAAAAGTGATGTGCTAAATTAGCCTCTAATTATGTTATCTTTTTGGTTTTATGTAACTCGGACTCTAGATCTGGATCCAAATATTGTTATGATACAGCAAGTTAAGGGTATCACTTTCCTACTCAGTTGACCCCAGAAACCACAAATTCAGTGTGGCATGTGTTTACAACACTGCTTTCCTTTCCCACTTTAACAAAGAAGAACAACATGTAAACCAAACTACCTGCCACACTCCAGTTCATCTGTGTTATGAAAAACACCTTTATAGATGTATATCAGCCAGAACCAGAAGTTTTTCAATGATATTTCAAGATGCAGTATTTTTAGTAAAATATTTCAAAAGACACATTTAGAAATAACCCTTTGATTTTATCCAAAGATACAGTTTAAAATATAATTCTTACCTAATAAAAGTTCCCTTATGAGTTTATCAGTACTTACAAGTTACAATGTTTTCTCTTGGAATGTTTTATCTTTTTAAAATTAGCCTATGTAGACTGATTTTCCTATAACTTAGGTCTTTATATATCTGAATAAATTTCATTCTAATTGTAAAGAGATAAATCAACTTTTAAGTTTTATAAATTCACTTACCCTTTCCTCCCCAACAGTCCCCATATTCCAAGCCAGACTTTAAAAATTATTAGTAGTAATATCTAGGGATTTCTGGAACATAAAATTCAGGACCAAAACTGCAAACAATAAGAAGAGAAGCTCCATTATTTTGCATTAAGTTTTTCTCTTTTTAAATGTGTCTTCCTCACACTTATTTGCACTTGCAATAGTATACTTTTGCCTTAGGCACTGTTTTCTGGAGAACCTTGATCAAGCCAGACATTATATATGTTATTAATTTGATTAGTCCTCTGAGAAGCTCACAGAGAGAGCCAAAGGATCTCAGAAAAGCAAGACATCTTTTTGGGAAAACAGTTGTAGAAGACCAAGCTCTAGGATGAATGAAAGATTCTACTCTTGATTCTCTACAGCAGTGGAGCTCTGAAGCCAAAACAATGCAATAATGAACCAAGAAAGATCTTAGCAAAAGAAATCTAAGGTGACCTCTCCTGACAGGTACTTACATGCCACAGATTCCCCCATCCTGTGGATGCCCATGTGTCTGGGTCTTCCTATTGTATTTAGAGCTTTCCTTTCCCATATTAAAAAGCAGAGACATTACTTTGTCAACAAAAGTTCATCTAGTCAAGGCTATGGTTTTTCCAGTGGTCATGTATAGATGTGAGAGTTGGACTATAAAGAAAGCTGAGCGCAGAAGAATTGATGCTTTTGAACGGTGGTGTTGGAAAAGACTCTTGAGAGTCCCTTGGACTGGCAAGGAGATCCAACCAGTCCATTCTAAAGGAGATCAGTCTTGGGTGTTCATTGGAAGGACTGATGTTGAAGCTGAAACTCCAATACTTTGGCCACCTGGTGCGAAGAGCTGACTCATTAGAAAAGACCCTGATGCTGGGAAAGATTGAGGGCAGGAGGAGAAGGGGATGACAGAGGATGAGATGACTGGATGACATCATCGACTCAATGGACATGGGTTTGGGTGGACTCCGGGAGCTGGTGACAGACAGGGAGGCCTGGCGTGCCATGGTTCATGGGGTTGCAAAGAGTTGGGCATGACTGAACTGAACTGAACTTTCCCTTCTAGTTCTAAGGTCTTTATGGATTGCTACTTCCATCCTTTACCTGGACGAAACATCAATGCATATAATTCACTTTCCATTTTCACCTAGAAAAGAAAGACCTAGGATGTGCAGATCCCAGCCCTTGATGGAAACCCAGTCTCTGCTAGGTCTGGCTTTATCATTACCTAGGAAATGTTCACTTAATCTTCTTTCATAAAACTGAACAAATCTTTGGGAGGCAGTAAGAAGTAATACTCAACAGTTGGGGCTCTTTGGAAATAAACTCATACACCTATGGTCAATTAATCTACAACAAAAGAGGCAAGACTATATTATGCAGAAAAGACAGTCTCTTCAGCAAGTGGTGTTAGGAAAGCTCAACACAGCTGTATGTAAATCAAGGAAACGAACATTCGCTCATGCCAAATATTCAAATAAACTCAAACAGGTTTAAAGATCTAAGTTTAAGACCTGACACCAAAACACTCCTAAAAGAGAACGCAGGCAAAACATTCTTGGACATAAACCACAGCAATATTTTCTAGGATCAGTCTCACAAGGTAAAAAAAACACAAAAATAAACAAATGGGAACTAATCAAACCTAAAAGCTTTTGCAGAGCAAGGGAAATCATCAGTTCAGTTCAGTTCAGTCGCTCAGTCATGTCCGACTCTTTGCGACCCCATGAATCGCAGCACGCCAGGCCTCCCTGTCCATCACCAACTCCCGGAGTTCACTCAGACTCACGTCCATTGAGTCAGTGATGCCATCCAGCCATCTCATCCACTGTTGTCCCCTTCTCCTCCTGCCCCCAATCCCTCCCAGCATCAAAGTCTTTTCCAATGAGTCAACTCTTCGCAGGAGGTGGCCAAAGTACTGGAGTTTCAGCTTTAGCATCATTCCTTCCAAAAAACACCCACGGCTGATCTCCTTCAGAATGGACTGGTTGGATCTCCTTGCAGTCCAAGGGACTCTCAAGAGTCTTCTCCAACACCACAGTTCAAAAGCATCAATTCTTCGGCGCTCAGCCTTCTTCACAGTCCAACTCTCACATCCATACATGACCACAGGAAAAACCATAGCCTTGACTAGACGGACCTTAGTCAGCAAAGTAATGTCTCTGCTTTTGAATATACTATCTAGGTTGGTCATAACTTTTCTTCCAAGGAGTAAGCGTCTTTTAATTTCATGGCTGCAGTCACCATCTGCAGTGATTTTGGAGCCCCAAAAAATAAAGTCTGACACTGTTTCCCCATTTATTTCCCATGAAGTGATGGGACCGGATGCCACGATCTTCGTTTTCTGAATGTTGAGCTTTAAGTCCATTTTTTCGCTCTCCTCTTTCACATTCATCAAGAGCCTTTTGAGTTCCTCTTCACTTTCTGCCATAAGGGTGGTGTCATCTGCATATCTGAGGTGACTGATATTTCTCCTGGCAATCTTGATTCCAGCTTGTGTTTCTTCCAGTCCAGCGTTTCTCATGATGTATTCTGCATAGAAGTTAAATAAGCAGGGTGACAATATACAGCCTTTACGTACTCCTTTTCCTCTTTGGAACCAGTCTGTTCTTCCATGTCCAGTTCTAACTTGCTTCCTAACCTGCATACAGATTTCTCAAGAGGCAGGTCAGGTGGTCTGGTATTCCCATCTCTTTCAGAATTTTCCACAGTTTATTGTGATCCACACAGTCAAAGGCTTTGGCATAGTCAATAAAGCAGAACAGGAGAAAATGTTTTCAAACAATGTAACTGACAAGGGATTAATCTCCAAATATACAAACAGTGCATGCACCTCAATACCAAAAATCAAATAACCCAGTCAAGAAATGGATGGAACATCTTAACAGACATTTCTCCAAAGAAGACACACAGATGGCCAAATACCACATGAAAAGATGCTCAACATCACTGATTATTAGAGAAATACAAATCCAAACTGCAATGAGGATCACCTCACATGGGTCAGAATGGTTGTCATCAAAAAGTCTACAAACAATACATGCAGAAAGGGTGTGGAGAATAGGGAACCCTCCTACACTGCTGGTAGGAATGCAAATTGGCACAGCAACTATGGAGAACATTAAGGAGGTTTTTAGAACTATCATATGACGCAGCAATTCTACTCCTAGGCATATACCCAGAGAAAACCATAAATACAAAAGACACATGCGGAGAAGGAAATGGCAACCCGTCCAGTCTTCTTGCCTGGGAAATGCTGTGGACAGAGGAGCCTGGCAGGCTGCAGTCCACCAGGCTGCAAGGAATCGGACATGACTGAACAGGCAGTACTACTACTATTCTATCTCTGACAGCCTTCGAGACATGATCCCTGCACAACAGGCAGATGTCACCCCTACTGATTGCTAAGCCTACCTGAAGCTCCAACTTCAGTCAGGAGTGGCCACCCAGAAATACACTGGGAGGCCCTTCAAGTTGCTAAACGGACTCTCCTGTGCACGTCCTAGCGTCTTTGTTCATCTACAGAACGGTACAGAATCTGTGTGCAGGGGCATTCCCTCAAATACTAGGGTGCCACTAAGATGCCGTGGGTAAAAAGGGTGAAGGACTCCTGATACAAAATGGAGTCAGGAAGCCACATGGGGCCGGGGCGGGTCCTCATGCATTCCCACTGGTTTCAATATTAACTATCAGCAGGAAGAAAGAAGATTCCACACACCTTAGCAACAGCAAACTGCCCACCACTTGGTGCCCACAAGAAACCGCCACAACTCTGAATTCCCATTCTTCTCCAGTGAGCTTTGGTTCAAAACAACCCTCCCCAGCTTCCTCCCAGAACCTAATAAAAGCCAGCCACCAAAAAAAACATACATGCACCCCAATTTTCACTGCAGTACTATAGCCAGGACACGGAAGCAACTTAAATGTCCACCAACAGGGGAAATGGATAAAGAAGATGTGCTACATATATACAATGGAATATTAGTCATAAAAGAGAATAAAACCATGTCACTGGTAGCAACATGGATGGACCTACAGATTGCCATCCTGAGTGAAGTAAGTCAGGCATGGAAAGACAAATATCATATAATACCACTTATAAGTGATATCCAAAAAAAAAAAACCAGATAAGCTTATTTATGAAACAGAAGTAGAGTCACAAATGTAGCAAACAAACTTATGGTTACCAAGAGATAATGGAGGGGAGGGATACATTGGGAGATTGAGACTGATCTATATATACTACTAAACAGGAGATCCAACCAGTCCATTCTGAAGGAGCTCAGCCCTGGGTGTTCTTTGGAAGGAATGATGCTAAAGCTGAAACTCCAGTACTTTGGCCACCTCATGCGAAGAGTTGACTCATTGGAAAAGACTCTGATGCTGGGAGGGATTGGGGGCAGGAGAAGAAGGGGACGACAGAGGATGAGATGGCTGGATGGCATCACTGACTTGATGGACTTGAGTCTGAGTGAACTCCGGGAGTTGGTGATGGACAGGGAGGCCTGGCGTGCTGCGATTCATGGGGTCGCAAAGAGTCGGACATGACTGAGTGACTGAACTGAACTGATACATAGATAACATAAGAATTTGCTATATAGCATATGGAATTCTCAATACTCTAACACTCCTTATGAGAAAAGAATCTAAACAAGAGTGGATACATGCATGTACATAACTGATTCACTTTGCTGTACACCTGAAAGCAACACAACATTGTAAATAAACTATACTTCAACAAAAAATTGTTTTAAATGGGCAGAAGAGCTAAATAGGCATTTCTCCAAAGAAGACATGCAGATGACCAATGGGCACATGAAAAGATGCTTAAAATCACTAATTATTAGAGAAATACAAATCAAAACCACAATGAGGTTCCACTTCACACTGGTCAGAATGGCTCTCATGGAAAAATCTATAAATAATAAATGTTGGAGAGAGTGTAAAGAAAAAGGAACCCTCCTACACTGTGGTGGGGATGTAAACTGGTGCAGGCACTATGGGAAACAGGACGGAGGGCCCTTTAAAAAACTAAAAATAGAGTTACCATATGATCCAGCAGTCCCACTCCTGGGTATATATCAAGAAAAAACTCTAATTTAAAAAGATACATGAACTCCAATGTTCATAGAAGCACTATTTACAAAAGCCAAGACATGGAAGCAATCGAAATGTTTATCAACAGATGAATAAAGAAGATGTGCTACATATATACAATGGAATATTACCACTCAGTCATAAAAAATGAAATACTGTCGTTTGCAGCAATATGGATGGACATAGAGCTAATCATAGTAAGTGAAGTCAGTCAGACAAAGACATATCAGATGGTATCACTTATATGTGGACTCTAAAAACATGATAAAAGCGAACTTATTTACAAAACACAAAGAGACTCGCAGACACAGAAGACAAACATGGCTACCAAAGGGGAAAGCAGAGGGTAGGATAAATTAGGAATTTGGGATTAGCAGATACAAACTTCTATACATAAAATAAACAATAAAGCCCTACTCTAGCATAGGGAACTATATTCAGTATTTTATAATAAACCATAATGAAACAGAATATGAAAAAGTATACTGTATGTACATGTATGTACATCTGAGTCACTTTGCTGACACCAGAAACTAACACAACATTGTAAGTTAACTATACGTCAATTAAAAAAAAAAGTTGGGCTCTTGAGTAAAGACACTGGGTTCATATTCTCTTCTGCCACTTCCCATGTAAGCCTTGGTGAGTTAAAACTTCTGTAGGCCTCAGTTCCTCCATCTGTAAAGCAGGGGTCACAACAGTGCCAACTTCATTGGCTCACTATAAGCATTAAGTAGGATGTCAGTGGCCAGCACATAGGAGGGACATGGTAGAAACAACTTGATGTTTCATCCAAAGGAAAAACTGAGATGATGTCTTAAGGGGCTGATTAAGATTGCTTAGGGAAACAAAAAGCAGGCTTTGCTGTGATTGAGACAAGCAGGCTAGCTCTAAGGACTTTTAATTAATCAATCACATAAGCCCTAAAGTAATGATACTTGCTTAGAAAGATCACTGACTCCAGGGAAAAAGCAGAGTAATTGAGAACACAGGTAAAGTTAAAGCAGAGACTGATAATTTGTCAGAAAAAGGTATAGCCATCACATAAGTATGTATTTTTCAAATGTGCTTAATGTCTCTTAGCTGTATGAGCCTGAACTCCCAGTTGCAAGTTCCAGAAACCATGCTCAAGGTAGCTTAGGCATAAACGGGGAAGCCCTGTCTCATAGAATCCAAGAGTTGAATACACAAGCTGTGTGGAATCAGGACACAGTGGCTACAGCTGTGGTCACGAGAGTGTGGCGCTTAAAGTAGGGACTTCCCCTTGCTCATCTCTCCTTCTCCTTTCACATGGGTCTCATTCTTCTCTCTCTCAATATAGACAGATTTTCTACACATGATGCAAAACATAGCTCCCAGCAATTCTTAGGTTTTTATCAGATACAGCCCTAGCTTTTAAGGAAAAATTGACCGTCAACAACCAAAACCCCAGTCAACAACTCAGTTAATTCAGCTAGTTTTTTGGGCTACAAAGAACAGATAAATTTAAGCCATTTAAGAAAAAAAAAATCTCTAGTACTTAATGTACTCCATGTCACAGAAATTGGTCCTTGGTAAATATTAACATTTATTAAATGAACAGAATAAGAAGAAATGCAACAAGTGAAGTGAAAGTGAAAATTGCTCAGTCATGTCCAACTCTTTGCAACCCCATGGAATATACATGGGGTCCGTGGAGTTCTCCAGGCCAAAATACTGGTGTGCGTACCTTTTCCCATCTCCAGGGGATCTTTCCATCCCAGGGATCGAACCTGGGTCTCCTGCACTGCAGGCAGATGCTTTACCGACTGAGCTACAAGGGAAGCCCGAAGTCAGATTGCCTATGTTTAAATCCCAGCAAATGGTATGATCTTGAGCAAGTACCTTAATCCCTGTATGATTCACTCTCAAGTGTAAAATGACAAAAATACTGAAAGGGACAGGGTGAGTAAATAGTTAATCCCACTAGGGGATTGTAAATAAAGAAGTATGGGAGACTCCTGTAAGTTAATGATCACTTAAGAAAGTAGGTTTGCTTAGCAGCAAAACCATGCAACAGAAGCATGAGACATGTCCCAAAACAATAAAACAATGGTGGAATGAGACCCACATTCTGCACAGTGAGCTCAGCAAGTGAATGAGTCCTAGGACACATTCTTCTGCATGCAGAGAAAACAAAAATATAAGGAAAAGGTGACATAATAAAATGATGATTATGAGATATGCCATATGTTGGTATAGGTGGTGCTAGAGGTAAAGAACCTGCCTGCCAATGCAGGAGATGTAAGTGACATGGGTTCAATCCCTGGGTCGGGAAGATCCTCTGGAGGAGGGTACGGCCACCCACCCCAGTATTCTTGCCTGGAGAATCTCATGGACAGAGGAACCTGGTAGGCTGCGGTCCATAGGGTCACACAGAGCCAGATACGACTGAAGTGACTTAACACAGCACAGCACACCACTTTTCGCTCATTTCCACTGCACCATGACAATCCCAATTTGACCACACGGGGACAAAAAAACTCCCCTGCCAGATGTGGAGGAGGAACTGATGCTGAAAGCCTGGTTTCTACTCAAGAATGAGGAAGAAGGTGGTCGTCTTTCCCTCTCCACTTTTCCTTTGACTATAAAACTGTAGACTACTTAGCTCTGGCTGTGGTGCCCTCTCCAACTTCTCACCCTCAGAAGCATCCTATTCTAATAAGTCACTTCTTATCTATTGCCTTGTCTCTTGCTGAATTCTTTCTGTGTTGAGACATAAAGAACTGGAGTTCCTTGAAGCCTCCAAGATGCCACCCAGCAGTTTCAATACTACTTGCTTTGCAGAGTATTTTGAGGATTAGTATAAATAGGTCACAGTAAATAACAGCAGCGCCTATCTGCTCCTATAATTCTAACCACTCCAACTATTCCTCCTCCTATCGTTATTACTACCTGCTGCTGCTAAGTCGCTTGAGTCATGTCGGACTCTGTGCGACCCCGTGGACTGCAGCCTACCAGGCTCCTCTGTCCATGGGATTTTCCAGGCAAGAGTAGCAAAGACAGCCCTGAAGCTGAACTCTGATTTAAGAGTTCTAAGTGCACAACTGAGCCTGGACAGGGCAATGAAGGGGGAGAAAATGTTGCAGATTGAGCCCAAATGGTGGGGCTGAGTGTGAGTGTGTGAGTGTGAGTGTGTGAGTTTGTGTGTGTGTGTGTGTGTGGTGGGTAGTGGAAGTTCTGGAATGATGTAGCTGAGTCCCTACAATGGAATTCAACTCTGGTAAACTCAACACTTAAAGAACAGTGCTGTTGTTTTCCTGAAAGTTAAGACAAAGCTTCAAATACAAAAAAAAAAAAAAAAAATTAACATGGAGGATTTGGGGATCATTTGTATTTAGTTTTAGGAGAATGAAACAAATCAAAAGACACTTTAAGTGTCTTTCTCTATTTTTAAAAAGCAACTTTCAGGACTCTTGGGGGTAAAAACAGATTCGTCCATTTCACTTATGCCCTCTGGGAAGTCAGACTATTTATAATTACGCCAGGTGTTAATTTAAAACGCTACCGGGACACAGTGTAGTTTGAACAGGAGCTCGATTTTGGAAGTTTCAAGTCAATTTGATTATCTGACAGAAGGCGGAAGACTGGATCTTAGAAGTGAAGTCGTTCAGTCGTGTCCGACTCTTTGCGACCCCATGGTCTGTAGCCTACCATGCTCCTCTGTCCATGGGATTTTCTAGGCAGTAGTACTGGAGTGGATTGCCATTTCCTTCTCCAGGGGATCTTCCCAATCCAGGGCTCCCGCGTTGTAGACAGACGCTTTATCGTCTGAGCCACCAGGGAAGTCCAGTGATCCGTTGTCCAAACCTATCATTTTGCAGAAGATGAAAATAAGGTCCGGGGAGGTTAAATGATTTGCTCAAATTCCAAAGAAATTTCTTCATGGCTAAGCAAGTAGTCTAGCGAGTAATGAAGTATTAACCACAAGCCAGCTGAGTCCCTGCTCCTATTTATTGGCCATTAAGCTATCCTCCCCCCACCTCCGCCTCGCCCCACAAAAGTTAGAGGAAAAAAAAGAGGGGCGGGTGCCTGAGGACCGAGGGAAGGAGCCAGAAGCCCTGGGATGGAACGTGGCTATTTTCATTGATTTTGGGGGGTGAGCGGGGGAGGGAGTTGGCATGTGCGAATCGGCAGGTCAGAGAATGGTGGTGTAGATGCCCCTGTCAAAACCCCTTAGTTATCACACCCACAGGGACACAAATATCCCCTCCTCAGCGCCGAACTACAGTCAGAGGAAGAAGCCAAAGTACGAGGTGCACCTCCGGTCGCGCGGCCCCTACCTTCTCGCGCGCTGCCTGGACTGTGGTGGGACGCCAGAGCCCGAACCTGGAGCGATCAGAGAAGTTGGCGGGTTCAGGCGCCGGGCCTGAGGGAGTCCGAGGTAAGAACTGGGTCAGGTTGCTCGCAGGGATGGGGAGACGGCGACCGTGCTCGGTGCGGCGCCTCTTACCCGCCTGTGGCCCTCTCACGCGGAGCTTCGGAAGGGTTGACATAGAAAGCTAGCCCAGCTCCTGCTCCGCTCGGTGTTGGGAGCTTGGAGCAGTAGACATCGCGTCGCCATGGAGACGAGACGGCGCGCTAGCGCGTGCGCGGTTGCAGCAGAGTAAGCTGAGAAGGGGCAGGGCGAAGGGGCGGGGCGAACCTTGGGCAGGGCTGGCGGGGCGGAGTCTGAGTGAACTCCGAGAGATGGTGATGGACAGGGAAGCCTGGCGTGCTGCGATTCATGGGGTTGCAAAGAGTCGGACACGACTGAGCGACTGAACTGAACTGAACTGATGCAACATTGCTCTTTACAGCATCGGACCTTGTTACTTTCACTAGTCACATCCACATGTGGGTATTGTTTTTGCTTTGGCCCCATCCCTTGATTCTTTCTGGAGTTATTTCTCCACTGATCTCCAGTAGAATATTGGGCACCTAATGACCTGGGGAGTTCCTCTTTCAGTATCCTATTATTATGCCTTTTCATACTCTTCATGGGGTTCTCAATACAAGAATACTGAAGTGGTTTGCCATTCCCTTCTCCAGTGTACCACATTCTGTCAGACCTCTCCACCATGACCCACCCGTCTTGGGTTGCCCCACAGGCATCGCTTAGTTTCTTTGAGTTAGACAAGGTTGTGGTCCTAGTGTGATTAGATTGACTAGTTTTCTGTGAGTATGGTTTCAGTGTGTCTGCCCTCTGATGCCCTCTTGCAACACTTACCATCTTACTTGGGTTTCTCTTACCTTGGGCATGGGGTATCTCTTCACGGCTGCTCCAGCAAAGCGCAGCCACTGCTCCTTACCTTGGATGAAGGGCATCTCCTCACCACCGCCCTTCCTAACCTTCAACGTGGGATAGCTCTCTAGGCCCTCCTGTGCCAGCGCAGCCACCACTCCTTGGACATGGGTTGCTCTTCCCGGATGCTGCCTCTGACCTTGGGTGTGGGATTGCTCCTCCCAGCCACCACCCCTGACCTCAGACTTGGGGTAGAACTTACAAATGTTTAAAATTAATAAAATGGCAAGCTTACTTAGGGTAAGATCAATATAAAATGGTGAATTTCATTTCTTATTTATCAAAATAAAAATTTTACTTAGCATAGCAATATCAATAGAATACTGAAGTACCAAAGAATATGTCTGAATGCTATTACTCTATGTGAATGCTGTTTTTAAAAAAGTCTACTTTTCATAGTAACAGCAATAATAACTACCAAGGAATATATTTAACAAAGTCATGCAAAACCTTTATGAATTAAAGTATAACATTTTATTGAATGGTATTAAATAGGAAAAATTTGCTAGAGACATAAAATGCTCATTAGGTATCATACTCATGTCATTTTCACTAAAAATATTATTTCAAGTCTGTTTAATTCTAAACAGAATGCCAATTGTTTTTAACTTGAAAGGATAATTCTAAACTATATGTGCGTGTGTGTGTGCTCAGTCATGTCCAACTCTTTGTGACCCCATGAACTGTAGGCCACCTGCCTCCTCTGTCCATGGGATTTCCCAGGCAAGAATAATTGAGTGGGTTGCCACCTCCTTCTCCAGGGGATCTTCCTGACCCAGGGATCAAACCCTCATGTATTGTGTCTCCTGCATTGGCAAGTGGATTCTTTACCACTAGTGCCACCACTTGAAATAAAACACATTATTTCAAGTCTGTGTAATTCCAAACAGAATGACAGTTCTTATTATTTTTTTAACTTAGAAGGCTAATTTTAAAATACATGCATAAGAATAAATAGGGAGAACTTTCTTACTTGGTATAAAAAATTAATATAAAATTGCAGCAACTAAGGCAGTGTGCTTTCGGTTAAACGATAAGACATGTGAGAAATGGAACAGAAAAAAGAGCTCAGGGTCAGATGATGTACATATAAGAATGTGGTGTATGAATGAGGTGATATTGTAGATCAGTGGTAAATGGGCAGATATCTCAGTAACATCTGAAATAATTATTTAATGGGACCTTTATCATATGCAAATG
Organism: Cephalophus harveyi; assembly: GCA_006410635.1. Classification (NCBI taxonomy): domain Eukaryota; kingdom Metazoa; phylum Chordata; class Mammalia; order Artiodactyla; family Bovidae; genus Cephalophus; species Cephalophus harveyi. The sequence goes on along the minus strand of SJYT01061339.1, from coordinate 81,502 downwards.
CATTAAAAAATTCTAGATAGTTTAAAATAAATTTGAAAAACAAAATATAAAAATTTACCAGAAAATGAACCTTGGACTAGCCATGGGGAGAAATCTGTAAATCAAACAAAGAAACAAAATATATTAAGAGAAACACTGAAATTTTTAATTATATTCAAATTAAAATTAACTTTCAACAGTGAAATAATATGAAGAGTACATAAAATCTTTAAAACACAACAAGGAAGCAGAATAAACAGGGGAGTGTGCTGTGAAAAAATAAATAAATAAATAAAACACAACAAGGAATTGACAATAAATCCAATAGAAAAAAGAAGTTAAAGACATGTTCAGACAGTTTACAGAAGACATATGAAGCAGTGAAAACAAATGAAAATACACATCAAGAATCATTAGAAAATGCAAATTTAAATAAATGAAATAGCAGTTTACAGGTAATACATCAGCAAAAATTTAACATCTGAAAATGTTACAGATGTGGGGTAGGAGAGTACTTGGAATGTGCTTATGGAATTGTTGTTTAGTCACTAAGTTGTATCTGACTCTTTTGCAACCATGTGGACTGTAGCCAACCAAGCTCCTCTATCCATGTGATTTTCCCTTTAAGAATACTAGAGTGGGTTACCATTTACTTCTCTAGGGAATCTTCCCTACAGAGGGATCAAACCCATGTCTCCTGAATTGGCAGGTGGTTTCTTTACCACTGAGTCACCAGAGAAGCCCCACTTGTGGAATTAAATCAATATAATCATTTTGGGAAAAATAGTGGTATTACATAGTAATTTGGATATGAACCAACACTCTGACCTGGTAATTTTGCTACTGGTTAGGTACTACATGGAAACTATTATCACGTGCATAAAGAGAATGTTTATGCTGACATTGTTTATAGCTTAAAAAAATAGAAAGCACCAATGGTCTATTAATTAGAAAATTAATACATGCAGTTTGGTGACTTCATATGATGAACAGTATACAGCAGTGATATTGAATGAATTCTAGCTGCACGTTCTAACAGTCTTGATACACAACATTGGACTGGATGAAATTCAACGAAAAAATGTTAGTGAAGAATTGAAATATTTATCTTTATTAAGGCTTGCCTGAGAATAAGTGAAACTAAACAATATCTTATTTAGAAATACAAATCTCAAGAAGGAAGCAATAAAAAAAGTGAATGGCAAATATATAATTCACAATATTGGTTACTTTTGGTGGGTAGCAAAGATGATAAAACTGGGTAGAAGCATTGTAAAGGCATTAATAATATGTGAAGTGTTCTATTTTTTATATAGCAGCTTTATATTAAATACTTTTTTATAAAATGCATATATAAAATACATATGGTAATTTTAATATTTCATGAAACCTAAACCATGAAAAACATAAAATAGTTCCCACAAGGCTTGATAATAAGCTACAACCTTGGAATGACTCCTGAGTTTTAGGCCTGGTTTCATATATGGATTTAGATCGATAGCCATAAAAAATTTGAATTTTGAGATGGAACATTCTTTTGAATATGGGATGATGACATAATGGTTTGTTATTTTTGTAAAGCAAATTAAAGTAAGGGTAAAATAATTAATTAAATAACACAGTTCAGTGGTCTCCGAACTTTTTTGTACTAGGAACGTTTCCTTGAAGACAATTTTTCAACCTACGGGATGTTGGGGCCCTGATTTGGGATGATTCAAGAGCATTACATTTACTATGCACTTTGTTCCTATTGTTATTACATCAGCTCCACCTCTGATCATCAGGCACTGGATCTCGGAGGCAGGGGACCTCTGGCACAGTTCACATAATTAGTCATAAGTTTCAGGTTGTATGTAGAAAATTTGAGAAGATTTATCAAAATCAAAAAAAAAAAAAAAAAACTGATAGAATGCCATGAGAACTGAAGAGTTAGTGGTTCCTGAGATGTGTGACAGGTACCTCTTCCTTCTCCCTGCACTTTGAACGGGTAGCATCTTTATCTTTTTTCTATTTCAATTTTTCTGAATCCTGCTCTGTTTAAACTAATTTGATCCTCTCCCTCTGATTCAGTTCAGTTCAGTTCAGTCATTCAGTCGTGTCCAACTCTGCAACCCCATGAACTGAAACACGCCAGGCCTCCCTGCCCATCACCAACTCCCAGGGTCCATCCAAACCCAGGTCCATTGAGTCGGTGATGCCATCCAAAGATCTTATACTAGGTCGTCCCCTTCTCTTCCTGCCCTCAATCTTTCCCATCATTAGGGTCTTTTCCAATGAGTCAGCTCTTCTCATCAGCTGGCCAAAGTATTGGAGTTTTAACTTCAACATCAGTCCTTCCAATAAACACCCAAGACTGATCTCCTTTAGGATAGACTGGTTGGATCCCCTTGCAGTCCAAGGGACTCTCAAGAGTCTTCTCCAACACCACAGTTCAAAAGAATCAATTCTTAAGTGCTCGGCTTTCTTCCCAGTCCAACTCTCACATCCATATATGACAACTGGAAAGACCATAGCCTTGACTAGATGGACCTTTGTTGGCAAAGTAATGTCTCTGCTTTTTAATATGCTGTCTAGTTTGGTCATAACTTTCCTGCCAAAGAGTAAGCATCTTTTAATTTACTGGCTGCAATTACCATCTGCAGGGATTTTAGAGCCCAGAAAAATAAAGTCAGCCCCTGTTTCCACTGTTTCCCCATCTATTTGCATTGAAGTGATGGGACCGGATGCCATGATTTTTGTTTTCTGAATGTTGAGCTTTAAGCCAACTTTTTCACTCTCCTCTTTCACTTTCATCAAGAGGATTTTTAGTTCTTCTTTACTTTCTGCCATAAGTGTAGTGTCATTTGCATATCTGAAGTGATTGAAATTTCTCTCGGCAATCTTGATTTCAGCTTGTGCTTCCTCCAGCCCAGCGTTTTTCATGATGTATTCTGCACAGAAGTTAAATAAGTAGGGTGACAATATACAGCCTTTACATACTCCTTTTCCGATTAGGAACCAGTCTGTTGTTCCATGTCCAATTCTAACTGTTGCTTCCTGACCTGCATATAGGTTTCTCAAGAGGTAGGTGGTCTGGTATTCCCATCTCTTTCAGAATTTTCCACAGTTTATTGTGATTCACACAATCAAAGGCTTTGTCATAGTCAATAAAGCAGAAATAGATGTTTTTCTGGAACTCTCTTGCTTTTTCCATGATCCAGCGGATGTTAGCAATTTGATCTCTGGTTACTCTGCCTTTTCTAAAACCAGCTTGAACATCAGGGAGTTCACGGTTCACGTATTGCTGAAGCCTGGCTTGGAGGATTTTGAGCATTACTTTACTAGCTGGTGACAATATACAGCCTTGACGCACTCCTTTTCCTATTTGGAACCAGTCTGTTGTTCCATGTCCAGTCCTAACTGTTGCTTCCTGACCTGCATACAGATTTCTCAAGAGGCAGGTTAGGTGGTCTGGTATTCCCATCTCTTTCAGAATTTTCCACAGTTTATTGTGATCCACACAGTCAAAGGCTTTGGCATAGTCGATAAAGCAGAAGTAGATGTTTTTCTGGAACTCTCTTGCTTTTTCCATGATCCAGCGGATGTTGGCAATTTGATCTCTGGTTCCTCTGCCTTTTCTAAAACCAGCTTGAACATCAGGGAGTTCACGGTTCACGTATTGCTGAAGCCTGGCTTGGAGGATTTTGAGCATTACTTTACTAGCGTGTGAGATGAGTGCAATTGTGTGGTAGTTGGAGCATTGTTTGGCATTGCCTTTCTTTGGGATTGGAATGAAAACTGACCTTTTCCAGTCCTGTGGCCACTGCTGAGTTTTCAAAATTTGCTGGCATATTGAGTGCGACACTTTCACAGCATCATCTTTCAGGATTTGAAATAGCTCAACTGGAATTCCATCACTTCCATTAGCTTTGTTCGTAGTGATGCTTTCTAAGGCCCACTTGACTTCACATTCCAAGATGTCTGGCTCTAGGTGAGTGATCACACCATCGTGATTATCTGGGTCATGAAGATCTTTTTTGTACAGTTCTGTGTATTCTTGCCACCTCTTCTTAAAATCTTCTGCTTCTGTTAGGTCCATTCAATTTCTGTCCTTTATTGAGCCTGTCTTTGCATGAAATGTTCCCTTGGTATCTCTAATTTTCTTGAAGAGATCTCTAGTCTTTCTCTTCTTACGTTTTCCTCTATTTCTTTGCATTGATCCCTGAGGAAGACTTTCTTATCACTCCTTGCTTTTCTTTGGAACTCTGCATTCAAATGGGTTTATCTTTCCTTTTCTCCTTTGCTTTTCACTTCCCTTCTTATCACAGCTATTTGTAAGGCCTCCTCAGACAGCCATTTTGCTTTCTTGCATTTCTTTTCCATGGGCATGGTCTTGATCCCTGTCTCCTGTACAATGTCAGGAACCTCCATCCATAGTTCATCAGGCACTCTGTCTATCAGATCTAGTCCCTTAAATCTATTTCTCACTTCCACTGTATAATTGTAAGGGATTTGACTTAGGTCATACCTGAATGGTCTAGTGGTTTTCCCCACTTTCTTCAATTTAAGTCTGAATTTGGCAATAAGGAGTTCATGATCTGAGCCACAGTCAGCTCCTGGTCTTGTTTTTGCTGACTGTATAGAGCTTCTCCATCTTTGGCTGCAAAGAATATAATCAATCTGATTTCAGTGTTGACCATCTGGTGATGTCCATGTGCAGAGTCTTCTCTTGTATCGTTGGAAGAGGGTGTTTGCTATGACAGTGCATTCTCTTGGCAAAACTCTATTAGCTTTTGCCCTGCTTCATTTCATACTCCAAGGCCAAATTTACCTTTTACTCCAGGTATTTCTTGACTTCCTACTTTTGCATTCCAGTCCCCTATAATGAAAAGGACATCTTTTTTGGGTGTTAGTTCTAAAAGGTCTTGTAGGTCTTCATAGAACTGTTCAACTTAACCTTCTTCAGCGTTGCTGGTTGGGGCATAGACTTGGATTACCGTGACATTGAATGGTTTGCCTTGGAAATGAAGAGAAATCATTCTGTCGTTTTTGAGATTGCATCCAAGTACTGCATTTCAGACTCTTTTGTTGACCATGATGGCTACTCCATTTCTTCTAAGGGATTCCTGCCGACAGTAATAGATATAATGGTCATCTGAGTTAAATTCACCCATTCCAGTCCATTTTAGTTCACTGATTCCTAGAATGTCGATGTTCACTCTTGCCAACTCTTGTTTGACCACTTCCAATTTGCCTTGATTCATGGACCTAACATTACAGGTCCCTATGCAATATTGCTCTTTACAGCATCAGACCTTGCTTCTATCACCAGTCACATCCACAACTGGGTATTGTTTTTGCTTTGGCTCCATCACTTCATTCTTTCTGGAGTTATTTCTCCACTGATCTACAGTAGCATATTGGGCACTTACCGACCTGGGAGTTCCTCTTTCAGTATCCTATCATTTTGCCTTCTCTATGCAGAGTACATCATGCAAAATGCTGGGCTGGATGAAGCACAAGCTGGCATCAAGATAGCTGGGAGAAATATCAATAACCTCAGTTATGCAGATGACACCACACTTATGGCAGAATGTGAAGAACTAAAGAGCCTCTTGATGAAGATGAAAGAGGAGAGTGAAAAAGCTGGCTTAAAACTCAACATTCAAAAAATTAAGACCATGGTATCTGGTCCCATCACTTCATAACAACTAGGTGGGGAAAAAATGGGAACTGTGACAGATTTTATTTTCTTGGGCTCCAAAATCAGTGCAGATGATGATTGTAGCCATGAAATGAAAAGACACTTGCTCCCTTGGAAGAAAAGCTATGACAAAACTAGACAGTGTATTAAAAAGCAAAGAGATCACTTTGCCGACAAAGGTCCCTATAGTCAAGGCTATGGTTTTTCCAGTAGTCATGTATGGATGCGAATGTTGAACCATAAACAAGGTTGAGAGCTGAAGAACTGATGCCTTTGAACTGTGGTGTTGGAGAAGACTCTGGTGAGTCTCTTGAAGAGGAATGAGATAAAACCAGTCAATCCTAAAGGAAATCAACCATGAATATTCACTTGAAGGTCCGATGCTGAAGCTCCAATAATTTGACCACCTGATACAAAGAGCTGACTCACTGGAAAAGACCCTGATGGTGGCAAAGATTGCGGGCAGGAGGAGAAGGGGGTAACAGAGGAGGAGATGGGTGGATAGCATCATTGACATCAATGGACATGAGTTTGTGCAAACTCTGGGAGATAGTGAAGGACAGGGAAGTCTGGCATGCCGCAGTCCATGGGGTCGCCCAGAGTTGGACATGACTGAGCAATTGAATAATGACAAAAGTTTGAGATGCCATTTAGAAATCTCAGTTGGACACATGAACCTGAGAGTCAAGAAAGGAAGTTTTGACTGTAGAGATGTTAGCAGTTCAGTTCAGCCGCTCAGTCATGTCCGACTCTTTGTGACCCCATGAATCGCAGCACGCCAGGCCTCCCTGTTCATCACCATCTCCCGGAGTTCACTCAGACTCACATCCATCGAGTCAGTGATGCCATCCAGCCATCTCATCCTCGGTCGTCCCCTTCTCCTCCTGCCCCCAATCCCTCCCAGCATCAGAGTCTTTTCCAATGAGTCAACTCTTCACAT
>SJYT01061339.1:0-74209 GCA_006410635.1 Cephalophus harveyi | reverse complement strand
TATCCAAGTCTATGCCCCAACCAGTAATGCTGAAGAAGCTGAAGTGGAACGGTTTTATGAAGACCTACAAGACCTTTTAGAACTAACACCCAAAAAAGATGTCCTTTTCATTATAGGGGACTGGAATGCTAAAGTAGGAAGTCAAGAAACACCTGGAGTAACAGGCAAATTTGGCCTTGGAATGCGGAATGAAGCAGGGCAAAGACTAATAGAGTTTTGCCAAGAAAATGCACTGGTCATAGCAAACACCCTCCTCCAACAACACAAAAGAAGACTCTACACATGGACATCACCAGATGGTCAACACCGAAATCAGATTGATTATATTCTATGCAGCCAAAGATGGAGAAGCTCTATACAGTCAACAAAAACAAGACCAGGAGCTGACTATGGCTCAGAGATGTTAGCAGATAGGTGTTAAATGCATGTTGATATTTAAGTTCACAGAACTAGGTGAGATTGCCTAGGGGAGAATCTAGCTAGAAAAACTAGGAGGTTCTGGTCAAGGCAGACTCTAAGACTCTCAAGCATCGGTAGTTCCACGGGGAGAGGAAGAGCCACAGAGGAGACCATGAAGAAAAGTAGGAAGGAAACCAATAAAATGCATGTCCCCAAAGCCAAGCCGGGAGAGTCTAGTGATATGATTTGATGACATAGCAATAAGACATATGGAGTCCAGGGTGTGAGGTCAGAGGGGCTTGGGTTCAAATTCTATGCGATTGTTTTGTGGTGGTGGTGGTTTAGTCGCTAAGTTGTGTCGGACTCTTGCAACTCCATGGACTGTAGCCTGCCAGGCTCCTCTGTTTTGTGGGGAGCAGGATTTACTTAGCATCTCCAAGCCTTTGTTTCCTCCTCTGTAAAATGGGGATCAGAGTAATAATATCCTTCTTAGAGCTGCTATGAGAACCAAAAACATAATGAAAATGAAGCAATAGCATCATAGAGAATGAGAAGGCTGGCCTGTAGTAATTGCGCCGTGTACGTGGCAGCAGTTACGGCTTGTTATTCACCATCTCCAACACAGGTATCCAGTGGCTGCACACACCTGCAGGCCACAGTCTCCACGGGGTACAGAACACCATTTTCCCACGTACTGTGCCCAGTGAAAAGCCTGGAGTTTATCATAAAGCACCAGCAAACACAAATCAGCTATAGTATTGGTGGAGTGATGGGCATTCACAAGTATGAGTAAGCATGATGCTCTTTCAATAGGTTATTTTATTGTGAACCAATAAAAGAAGTTTAATGGTATTTTGTAAATAGCCACAATAAGCTGCCAGAGTATGATAAGGTATCTCCAACACTCAAGGTCTCTAAAATGGACTAGATAGAAAGGCCTCTGTAGAAAATGACTGCCCATTTTTATGGATACAAATCACATCAGAGGAACAGAGGGAGAACCTGGGTGTCCTCTCCTCATGCAAGGAGCTGGGGAAACCCAGAGAGGACAGGGGAACATAAGCCACATATAAATAGCATCTGGATGAGAGGAGAAAGAGAGACAGCCTCCTCTAAGAAGAGCAGGCAGAAAAAGGCAAAGACTCAGAAATGACCCGAGACCCAGCCAAGATGCAGCTCCCAGAAGGCAGAAGGCAGCTCTCCACAAGTGATGAGAAATCCAAACTTTGCCCACATGATCAAAATTGACATCCCAGACTCACAGGCTCAAGACCAGGGCACAAAAATTGAGTCAAACGTCCCTGAACATTGCCCTCCTCCCCTCATAGAGCAATGTTACCACCCTGGATAACTCTGTTTTTTCCCTTCAATCCTTGATTTGGATAAGCCTCTTGAAAACTTATTTGACTCCAGGTAATCATTAGCCAGTACATGAATAGCTATTATGAAGCAGATATTCTGAAGAAGACATAACAATGTATTGTGTTCTTTACAGCTCTTGGCAGTGTAATCATCAGATGCGCACAGTGCTTGGAGAACCATCCTGTTCTTTTGGAAGGAGTCACCAGTTTGGCAGGACTTGGCACACATCTCTGCGCAGCTACACCTGAGCCCCTGTAATAAATGGGTGTGTGTGGATGCTCAGTTATGTCTGATTCTTTGTGACCCCATGGACTGTAGCCCACTAACCTACTCTGTTGATGGGATTTTCCAGACAGGAATACCGTGTGGGTTGTCATTTCCTCCTTCAGGGGATCTTCCCGATCTCCTGGGTCTCCTGCATTGGCACGTGGATTCTCTACCACTGAGCCACCTACCACATGGCACTGATGGTCACTCAAGTGGAGAAGCAGATGAAAACCTGAGGACAAATTACCATTTCCATTACAAATTACCATTTCCATTCCAAATTACCATTTCCTCTGACTATCGATATGGAGAGATAGGACCTTGTCAGTGTCAGATTTATGAAGCTGATTGAAAAAAAGAAAGAGAGAGAAAAGGCACCAATGGTCAAAAAGGAGTCCAGGCTTTGATGTATGAGCTCCATCTGCCTAATTTATTTTGTGTCTGCGATCTGCATGTGATCAAGAGCCTTGAACAAGTGGCAAGTCATGAAAGGGGCAGATGGTGGGGGAGATGTCGCTTAGTGTTTTCCAGCCGAGCCACCATGTGCCCTTATGAGCCCCACTGAAACAAAAACACAACAGATTCTTCCCCCCAAAGAATCTTGGAATTTAGCCCAAAGAAATACCTGAAGTTTTAAACAGTGAAGTTTGATCCCTGCTTCAGGACTTGCTGAATATTTAGAGAAATTCTTTCATTTCTCCATTTCCTTTTCTGAAAGCTACCTGGTTTTTTTTGGTCCTGAATAGTATGGACAGAGTTTGAATTACTTGCTTTTTCCATCCTCACTCAGCAGTTCAGCCTTTTCCATATCAACCACTTTTGCAAAGAAGCCCAGGTTCTTTGTGTCAAAAAAATGAGAACTGAAAATGGCTCTCAGGGCAGCATTGTTAACTGGGTTTATAGCACACTCTTTACAATGTTATATTTGGTAGCAATGACAGCAAACTACATACAGCATCCTGAAAAGAGGAGGTCAACCCAGAACAGAGCCAGGATCAGAACTAAGGTTGTCTGGGATTCCTGGGAACTGAAAGGAGATTTGGAGAAGAGTAGCATAGAAGTACTCTCGAGACAAAGGAAAAAGAGGTGACAATAGCTAATAGTTAACCACAGCACAGCGTGATCAGATGTTCGCTATATGCCATCATTCTATAAATCTGTAGATTAAAATTTCACAAGATAAGCAATATATCAAGCATTAGGCACAGTCCAGAGTGGCTGGGAACAATTATCCCCCAGCCTAGTTCAGTAAGGGTTTGGGTATTTAAAAATTTGGATGGCTGATGCTTAGGAGAATGGCCATTTTGACAGTTCCCCTTATCTTCTTGCCTACTATTTCCCATCTATGGTCATGGAGCTTTTATGGCTTTATAGATTATACATACATAATGGTATGCAGCTGACATGTGTTGATCACCTTCTACTTGCCAGGCATTGTTCTAAGCGTTTTTTTTTTTTTTTTTTTTACTTAACCTTGTAACAATCATCATTATCCTTATTTTACAAATAAGGAAACTGAATCACAGAAAGGGTAAATAACTTGCCCAGGGCTATATGCTCAGTAAGTGGCAGAGCCTGGACTGAACCCTGACTCCATGACCTTCACTCTTACTTGTTATTTGTGTCATTATAAACAGATGACTTGGAGAAGGAAATGACCACCCACTCCAGTATTCTTACTTGGAGAATCCTGTGGATAGAGGAGCCTGGTGAGCTGCTGTCTACGGAGTCGCACAGAGTTGGACACGACTGAAGTGACTTACCATGCATGCATGCATTGGAGAAGGAAATGGCAACCCACACCAGGATTCATGTCTGGAGAGTCCCAGGGACAGAGGAGCCTGGTGGGCTGCTGTCTATGGAGTCGCACAGAGTTGGACATGACTGAAGTGACTTAGCAGCAGCAGCAGAGAGATGACAATGTTGTAAAGTGGGTGATAATAGTAGAATGATGATAAGTGGTTGGATTCCAGATCAATATTGAAAGTAGTACCAAAAGGATTTGCTAGTGCATACAATGAGAGAGAAAGAAAGGGACTGGGTGGAGTTATCCGCAATGGACACAGGGAGGCTATGGAAAGTGTAGGTTGGAGCAGTAACAGTCTCGGTAGCTAGATTTGGGATGCACTGAGATGCCTGCTGTTGCTTTCTGACCTGCATATAGGTTTTTCAAGAGGCAGGTCAGATGGTCTGGTATTCCCATTTCTTCCAAAATTTTCCAGTTTATGTGATCCACACAGTCAAAGGCTTTGGCATAGTCAATAAAGCAGAAATAGATGTTTTCCTGGAACTCTTGTTTTTTCAGTGATTCAGCGGATATTGGCAATTTGATCTCTGGTTCCTTTGCCTTTTCTAAAACCAGCTTGAACATCAGGGAGTTCACGTATTGCTGAAGCCTGGCTTGGAGAATTTTGAGCATTACTTTACTAGTGTGTGAGATGAGTGCAATTGTGCGGTAGTTTGAGCATTCTTTGGCGTTGCCTTTCTTTGGGATTGGAATGAAAACTGACCTTTTCCAGTCCTGTGGCCACTGCTGAGTTTTCAAAATTTGCTGGCATATTGAGTGCGGCACTTTCACAGCAGCATCCTTTAGGATTTGAAATAGCTCAACTGGAATTCCATCACCTCCACTAGCTTTGTTCGTAGTGATGCTTTCTAAAGCCCACTTGACTTCACATTCCAGGATGTCTGGCTCCAGGTGAGTGATAACAACATCATGATTATCTTGGTCTTGAAGAACTTTTTTGTACAGTTCTTCTGTATATCTTGCCACCTCTTCTTAATATCTTCTGCTTCTGATAGGTCCATACCATTTCTGTCCTTTACTGAGCCCATCTTTGCATGAAATGTTCCCTTGGTATCTCTAATTTTCTTGAAGAGATCTCTAGTCTTTCCCATTCTGTTGTTTTCCTCTATTTCTTTGCATTGAGCACTGAAGAAGGCTTTCTTATCTCTCCTTGCTATTCTTTGGAACTCTGCATTCAGATGCTTGTATCTTTCCTTTTCTCCTTTGCTTTTCACTTCTCTTTTTTTCACAGCTATTTGTAAGGCCTCCCCAGACAGCCATGTTGCTTTTTTGCATTTCTTTTCCATGGGGATGGTCTTGATCCCTGTCTCCTGTACAATGTCATGAACCTCCGTCCATAGTTCTTCATGCACTCTATCTATCAGATCTAGTCCCTTAAATCTATTTCTCACTTCCACTGTATAATCATAAGGGATTTGATTTAGGTCATACCTGAATGGTCTAGCGCTTTTCCCCACTTTCTTCAATTTAAGTCTGAATTTGGCAATAAGGAGTTCATAACCTGAGCCACAGTCAGCTCCTGGTCTTGGTTTTGCTGACTGTATAAAGCTTCTCCATCTTTGGCTGCAAAGAATATAATCAGTCTTATTTTTGTGTTGACCGTCTGGTGATGTCCATGTTGTAGAGTCTTCTCTTGTGTTGTTGGAAGAGGGTGTTTGCTATGACCAGTGTATTTTCTTGGCAAAACTCTATTAGTCTTTTCTCTACTTCATTCCGTACTCCAAGGCCAAATTTGCCTGTTACTCCAGGTGTTTCTTGACTTCCTACTTTTGCATTCCAATCCTCTATAATGAAAAGGACATCTTTTTTTTGGTATTAGTTCTAAAAGGTCTTGTAGGTCTTCACAGAACCGTTCAACTTCAGCTTCTTCAGCGTTACTGGTTGGGGCATAGGCTTTAGGAAGCATCTAAGCATGGATTCTGTCTTCACTATCTCTAGATCAGTTCCAGAACTTTGGTTCTTCTGATTTTGACAGTCCTCTGCAGAACGTATGTCTACTTCCTTTCTCTGATCAGTGACATAATAGATTAAATTAAGACTTGGAATTCAGTCTTCATGTTTTAGGTCCTGCCACATCATTTAGGCAAATATTGCAACTCTTGTGTCTTATTCCTTATCAAAGGTGAGCCATCATTTTAACCTTGTTCTTAAGAAATAAATGAAGAATTGAAGACTGAATTCAAGAAATTAGAATAATTTTAATATTTTCCATCTACAGTACAAGTCCAAAGGAAAGTCACTTATGTTGTCCAATTCAGTTCATGCCCACAAGCAGGTGCCTAAGTCTCAATCTTACAAATACAGTGATAAATAGAATACTGACTGATCCCAAGTTGCTATCAGTCTGCTGAGGCATACAGACAACTAAATGTCAGATACATTTCAACAAATGCCGGATAAATAAGAAACAAATATGTGGAGCTATTGGAACACAGACTAGGGATGCTGAGCCTGTCTTGGCATCCAAAGAAAACTTCCAGATAGAAATGGTCCCTGAACTGTTATATTCCAGTTGAATATGTATTTTATCCATGTGCAAAATGGGGAAGCCATGAGCAAGTCAATGAGCTATAAAGCAATATGGTAAGTGCGGAAGACTACAAGCATTTTGATGTTAATACTAGAAGGAAAGAGGAGGCAGGGGATGATGTGAGACGAGATTAGATAGAAAGACAGGTGCTAAGGCAAAAGGCCCCTATCTTTTCATCAATTTAATGAGTATCTACTATATATCAAGCATTATTCTGTGCCTTGAGGAGTTCAGAGTTCAGATTTCATCCTATAGGACAAATGATAGGTAGAAATTAAATGGTGGATGGCCACATATGTGTTATGTTTACTTGATTTTTTAAATTGATCAGACTGCCTATATTATGAATAATATATTTGAGGTGAGCTAGTTTAAAGATGTGGAACTCAGCTCAGAAATTATTGCAATAATCTAGGAGGAAAATAATGAAGGCAATAGTGTAGAGTTAACAAGTAGAAGACAAGTTGGAGAAACATTAAGCTATAAAAATGAGTAGTGTGTTACTTTGCATAAATGTAGGAGGATGTGAGAGAGTTTTATACCAGGGTACCCTACCCATATAAATGGTGGTACCACACACTGAGATAAGGAATACAAAAGGGAAAGCTGGCTGGACAAAATTGATTTTTCAATATTTGGGGCATCCCAAAGATTATGCTTAGCATATTTGGAGTTCAGGACTGGAAACAGATTTGTCTGTCCAAAGCTCACATAAATGTGTGTGTCCACAGAAGTTTCTAGGTTTGACAAAAGGGCACATGTAAAGTGAGAAGAGCAATGGATGAAAGATGGAAGATAAGAAATAACAATAAATATATGGGCTTGAGTAAGTACCTATGAGGAAACCCAAGGAGAAACAATCATAGATAGAAAGAAAACCAGGGAAGAGCTGTATGATGGAAACCAAGACAGAAAAAAAAAAAAAGAATAAAATGTTCAAAAAGGAGTGAATGGGCATGCTGATGATATAATTTTTTAAAATTTAGAAATGGAGTGAGTGTAAAGTATTGGATAGAAGTCAGGGCTTAGGAATTGAGTGAAATGAGCCAGATCTGTTCCAGTTGGTTGATCATTTAAATTTGTTTGGCTTTAATTCCTTATTCATTGCAAACACTGCTCTTTTCTTATTATATTTTTCTGTTTTATTCACATTATACTTCAAATATAGTTTTGAAACTTCACCAATATCAATCAAAGGACTTGAAGTTTCTTTCAGTAGTGAGTTGACTAGGTCAAAGACTCCATGTCTTTCAATCTATGTATTCTTTCCTTTCTGTTTCTACCACCACGACTCAGAATGATTTCAATGGACTCCTAATGATGCTCTCCATCATCCCATCTTCTCTTTTTTGTTCTCTGGTCCATCTTATGCACTGCTTCTAAGAAAATTGCCCTAAATGCTGCTGTTCAGATACTAAGTGGTTTCTCACTATCAAATAAAGGCTAGAGATTTTTATTAGGCAATTTTCAGTCTTTACAGGCTTCCTCCAGCATATGTGGCTTTCCATCAGATTAAATTATAAGCATGTGTAATTTCCACTGTGTGCATGCTCAGTTGCTAAGTCATATTTGACTCTCTATGACCCCATGGACTCTAGCCTGCCAGGCTCCCCTGTCCATGGGATTTCCCAGAGAAGAATACAGAAGTGAGTTGCCATTTCCTCTTCCAGGGTATCAAACCCCTGTCTCGTTTCCTGCATTGGCAGGCAGATTCTCTACTGCTGAGCCATCATGGAAACCCATAATTTCCACTAGTTAACTGTAAATCCTTTAAGGTAAAAATCTGTAATAGATTTATCGTCATCCCCTAAAATACCAGCCAATGTGTTAAATTTATTATTCTATTTTCTGACAGATACTATATATCATTATGTGAATTTTTCTTTTTGGTCTTGCCTTTGTCATGATCTTGAGGATAATGTAAAAAGCAAGATGGGTGATTCAGCCTCCTAATGATAAATGCCATTGTTTCTTTCAGATTCAGAGTCCTAATGAATCCAACAAGCTCACTAGCTTATGCATTCCTTAACAGCCAGAATCGATCAGGCCTGATTCATTATTGCAATCCTTACAGCTTTTATTCCAATGCCAATGCTCTTGTGGCACTCAAAAGGACTTGTTGAGAAGTGAATTGAAACTTCATGCTGACTTATGAAATCTTTACGGAAAAGTAACAATATTGTGCAAGCATGGCCTACTGATCAAAACTTCTCATTTCTCAGAATGGCTAGTATCATTTTCCCCCAACCAACTTCCATAAACTATAATACTTTACAAAGGAAGAAACAAAGAAACAAAAGCAGCTTACCGAACTGGCACTCAGGCCCGTAGTACCCCAAATCACAGCTGCAGGTGTAATTATTGATGATTTCCACACATTGTCCATGGCCGCTGCATGACCAGGGTTTACAAGAAGCTTTAAAGGGGTCAGAAATTATTTTTAGATGGATACTCTTTTAGTACTCCTAGTCATTTCTTTAGATATAAACAACTTTTTGGCTGTGACTATTTTAACAAACAGGGAAAAGTATATTTGTACATTCATACCATTTTTGCATAAAAACCATATCCTAAAATTTTTATTTATACAATATAGTTGTCATACAGCCATAGACATTTGTTTTTAGAATGAATTTACTGAAGTTAATACTCTATAACATTTAGGGGAAACAGTGATATACATTGAAACTCTTAAAATTTCTTTTTGTTTTGTTTTTGATGCAGTAAGTGGATTAAATTATAACCTGACCCCAATCACTTCTGTAGTATGCTTGGCAATCCTTTTCATTATAGAAAGTACTGAACAAAAATTAGAGAGTCTGAACTTACTGAATTAGTACGCACATGCATGCTCAGTCGTGTTCAACTCTGTGACCCTACGGACTGTAGCCCATGAGGCTCTTCTGTCCATGGAGTTTTCCAGGCAAGAATACTGGAGTGGGTTGCCATTACCTACTCCAGGGGATCTTCTCGACCCAAGGATTGAACCCCAGTCCTGTGTATTCGGCATTGGCAGGCAGATTCTTTACCACTGAACCTTCTAGGAAGAAGCCCTGCTAAATTGGTAGAGAGTCCAAGTGAACAAGAGATTGAATGAATGTTTCACTGTTAAAAAGAACTTGGAAAAATGCTGATTACTTTTGAACTGTCACCATTGTCTCGACAGAAATTTTCACATACCACAGATAATGAAACACTGCCAAGTTTCATTACATAGAATTCTATAAGATTAGTGCTCCCCAGATGACTCAGTGGTAAAGAATCTGCCTGCCAATGCAAGAGATGCCAGAGACGAGGGTTCGATCCTTGGGTCAGGAAGATCCCCTGGAGGAGGAAATCGTAACCACTCCAATACTCTTGCCTGGATTAGCCCATGGACAGAGGAACCTAGTGGGCTGTATAGTCCATAGGGTCATAAAGAGTGGGACATGACTGAGCCCTATAAGATTAGGCCAAAAAGGCAACACGTAGCATCAAATCGCCTACTTCATGAGGAGGGAACAAGTGACGGGAGCATCAGCTCTTGGCCCTCTGCTTCCGCTTCCCTGCCTTATTATCAGGGACACTCACTGTCTAGCTCTTCCTCGTTACTTTCCACATGGATTTGTCATCTTCATGTAAACTGATTCAGGCATATAGATTTTGGGCATAGGGCCTAGTCTCACCCACCAAAAATGCTCAGAAGCGACAGGATTCAAGCTTAGTCCGAGGACTGGCCCTCTTTCAGAGGCCCTAGCAGCTGCCCTGGGGCCCCAGGCTCCCGTGGGGTGAGCGCGTTCGCCCTCTGCCCTCCCTGAGCGGTGCAGCAGCCGGTCAGTCCCTACCTGTGTAGCAGAGGGCTGTCTTTGTTTTGTGGCAGGCATCATCATTCCATTTCCCCGAGTCTTTGCTCCTCTTGATATAGATTTCCACACAGTCCTCTTTACTCTTCCTGTTGTTGGGCTCCCCTTCACCCCAGTTCTTTGCTTCTTCAGTGAGAGATTTGTTGGTTCCCACCCAAGTCCACACCCCTTCTACTTTCCGGATTCCAATCCAGTAGTAAGTACGACTGAAGGGAAGTGTCTTATTCAGGTATTCGATCTCTCCCTTGTTTTGTATGGCAACTAAATCTGTGTATCTTCCCCTGCAGAATTCTCTAGCCTTTTCCCAGGGCATGGGTTTTTTAGAATAATGGTAAGTCCAGCAATCGGCGCCACGATGCGCAAAGAAATCTGAAAGACATCAGTGTGAATTGTGTAGCTGCGTGGTTATAACGGAAAAGAACCTAGAACTAATCCAAGCTGATCCTGACATTTAGAGACGAGGAAGCTGACACCTCAAGAGGGTAAGTTACCTGCCTGAGGCTGTGGAATTAGTCATCTGCAGATCTCAAGTAGAACCTAGAACTTCTAGTCCCAATCACTTTTCACCATAATATGAAATACTTTTGCTCATAGCTCTATTTTAGATGAATTTGGTGGCTTTCTAGATTTATTTTCATAAACTAGTTTTTTCTCAAAAATTATTTCCAGTAAAATTTAACCAACATATTTTAGAAATTCATATTTCTTAGTGGCTCTCAATCATTTAAAGTTAATTTAATTACAACATCATATAACTCTAAAATTTACTGCCCACTCTTTTATTCTGGGATAATTTCCTAAAGACCAATATTTATGTTTCTAAAGGAGAAGTAAAATAAGAACAGAAATAATGGCACACTTTGAAGTAATCTCTTTTATATCAAAAAGATAATGTTTTACCATGAAAGAGTTGCTTCTGGGAAAACAGACAGTCCAAGCCTTATATACAAAATAGAAAAAGAACAATTTACAAAACCAAATGAAGTAGGATTATGAAACTGATTTTAGATTTTGTTACACACACAAAGATACTCAACTGATGGTGTTTAATAATCACATGGGTGCTTCAATTATGAGGGCTTTGAAGAAATCAAAGCAAACACATAATTACACAATGACACTATAATAATACATGCCATTCTAAGCATGGTATGATCTAAGTGAAATGCTATTATAGCATAAGGTGAAAGTTTTCACAGCCATCACCATTTGCTGAGTTTTCACTGTGTAGGGCAAATACTATGGAGAAATACCAAAGAAAACACAGATTCAATTTTTATAGTTTCCTAAGGACTCTGAGCAAGGAATAACAGATGCAAAGAATACATCATTAATCTTGATCAAATTAAACAAATATAAAATGTACAGAGAACTGGGAAACAATTATGATTAAGGAATAAATCATGTCATAAAATAAACCCTGCAGCAAAGGTTGGGTCAAGGCTAGGAGTTCTCTGGGGAAGGAAATATTACAGGTGAAAGGGAGAAAAGGGATGTTTGTAGAAAGGGTAGAATTAGCAGCTATCTACCTAATACTTTTACCTGCCACTTTTACCTATGTACACTCAGTAGATATTTACCAAAAACTGAACATATGTTTTTTAAAAAGCTTAGCAATATAAAAAAATCATAACATACCACAACAGAGCATAATCCAGACCCACAGTTTAAAGACATTCCATAAGCCCCTCTGGACATTTTGACATTTCCATGGACACAGCTGCAAATAGAATACAAAATTTTACTCAGATTTATACTCTAAATCACCATTTTACAGGTACCTTGAAGAGGTACTTACAACTTTCTCAAAGTTCAAAGTATAACGCATATGCCCACTAACCTTGTCTGAGGTAAGAGATTTCTCAGCCATGGGTGAAAAAGTAGAATTAAATTTGCCTCAAAACTGGTGTAGAGTTGTTTGGGTTTTTTTTCTCCTATTTTAGCCTCAAGTTGCTATTGCTGCTGTTCTGATATTTTTTTCTACATTTCAGTATCTTTCTGCATCTACTTATCTGCTGAGCTGTCAGATAAAGCTATGTGATAGTTAGTACATATATTTTTAAAGTGTTCTTTGGTCCTTAATTGGAGAAGAAAATGGCAACCCACTCCAGTATTCTTGCCTGGAGAATCCCATGGACAGAGGAGCCTGGTGGGCTGCAGTCCATGGGGTTGCAAAGAGTTGAACACGATTGAGCAGCTAACACTTACTTACTTAGTCCTTAATGAACTATTAGTGTCTAGATTTAATATTAAAATCTCACACTTAACTATGATGGGTCAGTACTCCAAATTCCTAAAAGAATTAGGTAACCAAACAGACACTACTGAAAGAAAGTTCATTTTTTCTCAACTAAACAGAAATACATTTTGAGCAACTCAAATGACAAGACCATACATTTTCTTCACATCTTTACATCATATTTTCTGAAATGTATCAATTCTCAAGATAGTGTCAGTGTTTAGTCACAAGAGTGCTAATTTCTGCAAGATAGTAGTACTTCTTCAGGACAAGTCAAGGAGAAGAAATCATCACACGTGGGAAGAGAGATTCTAGGAACACCTTTTAATTTAGACTCAGCAATTTTAGTTTTGGCTTTTTTAAACCAAAAAGTAAATGTGCTGCTTCTTGTCCTTTGCCACCTGCCTCTGCATCCCAAGACAAGGTTCTATCTGAGCATCTGGACATA
This sequence comes from Cephalophus harveyi, assembly GCA_006410635.1. Classification (NCBI taxonomy): domain Eukaryota; kingdom Metazoa; phylum Chordata; class Mammalia; order Artiodactyla; family Bovidae; genus Cephalophus; species Cephalophus harveyi. The sequence goes on along the minus strand of SJYT01061339.1, from coordinate 61,315 downwards.
TTTCAGGCTGAAAAGCTTACCATGGCTTTGCTCCGTCCTTTTGTAGCCCTTCAGCCTCTCAGCTCAGCACCACAGGTCTCTGGGTCCTTGCTCAAGGCTGGGTGTGCAGGAAGACTGCACTCACTGTCCCCAGAAAGGCTTACTTTCTTTCATATCTCTAACCAAGGCTCACACCCTCCCCTTCCCCTTCTTCCTCCCCTACTCCACCTCTCTGCACCTCTTTCTCCACCCCTTTCCTAGTCTTCGCTCTAACACCAACCCTAAGAAAAAAAGAACTGCTGATCCAAGACATTAGTGCTGGATTTTCCCTTCTTCCCTCCTTTGCTCCTTCCCTCTTTCCTTTCTCTCTTCCTTCCAACCTCCTCCCCACCTTCTTCTCCCCCTTCTTCTTCCTCTCCTCCTCCTCCTCCTCCTTTCTCTGTCTCTCTCTCTCTCCTTTCTTTTTATAAGCATTAGACTAGCTCCTGGCGATCCATGGTAGAGAGCCCCTGATAGTTTCAAGCACCACACATTCAAAACATTATTATTTTGGCTAGATTTATAAAGTCTTAAGCCTCAGTGTTTGCATGCTCAACTGTATCCGACTCTTTTCGACCCCATGGACTGCAGCCCGCCAGGCTCCTCTGTCCATGGAATTTTAACCAGCAAGCATCTCCTTGCATCGCAGATGGATTCTTTACCCCTGAGCTACATGGGGAGGCCCTGTTAAACTCCAGTAGAGCTAACCCAACAGACTGGATTAATGGTAGCTCTTTCTCCTCCTTCTTTCCTTGCTCACCCCCTAGTGGACGTCCTTATTAATGGCACCTCCTAAAGATAGGCGACTCTAGCTTTTTGCCCTAGCAGGTGTCGGCGCCTACAGGTACCTTTGTATTTCTAGACCTAAGATGTAAAGGAGATAGACTGCATACAAAATTAGGACCCATATGGTGGAGGGCAATGTAAAAGAAGAGTTACTGACATAGTCAGAGTAACATTTTTAAAAAGACAGTAAATCAACAATTGTGTAGAGCTCAACACTCTGTATTTATCACCTTATTTAACCTTTATAAACTTAATATCACTGCTCTCCAGTAATTATATTAAATAGTACTGCTTAAAATTATTATATTTAAGCAGTAATATTAAAATAATAATCCAGTAATTATATTAAATATTACTGCTCTCCAGTGAATATAATTATTATCCCCATTTTTAAAAGTCTCAGAGAGGTTTAAAAAGTTGCTTTAGTCACAAAGGTAGTAAGAGACAGGGCTGGGGTTTTGAACCAGGGTCAGTCAGTCCTGGAAACCATGCTGTTGATAGTTAAGCTGCAATTCTGGAAGGAACCCAGAAGACATGTTGAAGTGGGAACCAACCTGGGAGCTAAGAAAATGAAGAAGTGCCAGTACTTCTGCTATTACCCCAAAGACATGTCTAGACCTGTGTTTCTAAGTCCTTCCTTTCAATTCTCTCAACCCTTGTCCATCCAACCAGGCTTCCAACCACACACATCCCCAGACACTGCTCTTGCCAAGGGCCTTCACTTCACTAAAGCCAAAAGCCAGTTATCTATCCTCATCTTATTTGACCAATCAGCTCCTGGATTTCACTTCCCTAGGGACTCAGCAGTAAAGAATCCACCTGCCAATGGAGGAAACTCAGGTTTGGTCCCAGATTTGGGAAGATCCGCTGGAGGAGGAAATGGCAACCTACTCCAATATTCTTACCTGGGAAATCCCATGGACAGAGGAACCTGGTGTGTTACAGTTCATGGGGTCGCAAAGAGTCAGACATGACTGACCAATGGTGCACACACGCACTCCTGAACTTCCTCCTACTTCCCTGACTAGTCCTTCTCTATCTCATTTGTTGATTCTCCCTCATCTCTCCAGCCACCAGACCTTTGGAGTGCTCCACTGCTCACTGCTTTTTCTCTTCTTAATTACCTTCATGGACTTGACAACACAATCCAGTCTCTACACTTTGATGACCAGCTAGATGCTGATGACTTTCTGGAGAAGGAAATGGCAACCCACTCCAGTACTCTTGCCTGGAAAATCCCATGGACAGAGGAGCCTGGTAGGCTACATTCCATGGGGTCGCAAAGAGTCGGACACGACCGAGCGACTTCACCTCACCTCAAGCCTCTCAAATTGTGCATGTACTGAATTGAACTTTCTCCATACCTGGTGGGTTCTTCCCACAGCCTTTCCCATTTCAGTAAATTATAACCCCGTCCTTTCAATTACTTAAGCCAAAGCTTTGGAGTTAACCGGGACACCTCTCTTTTTCTCACAACTCATGTCCCATATGTCACCATCTTTTGTCTTTCTCATGAAAATATTTTCAGCATTCAATCGCTTCTATTTTATTATGAATCCAAACCATCATCATCTCTCACCTATATTATTGTTGCAAAAGCCTCCTATCTGGACTCCATGTTTCTACTCTTTTCCTCTTATGGCCTGTTTTCAGCAAAATAGTTTAAGTGACTCAGTTAAAATGAGTTTCATTCAGGGGCCCATCTAGAAACAAAGCTGGCCCCAGATGAGTGAATTCTTCCCCCACTGAAAAGCCTTTAATGGAGGGGCCACTTGCAACAGGTGAACAACAAGGTTAAGAAAACAAACAAGAGAAAATGAGTATCCAGAGACTGGCAATACAGGAAGCTATTGCATCCTTGGGACTGAAAAGTCAAGGAGAGGACAGAGTGTGTCAGTGAGGACTAGGACCCTGGGGAGAAGCCCTCCATCAGAAGATGTAGTAGAGGAAGGAGGCAGCTGCTTCCAGAAATAGCACCAAAAAGGGAAAAGAGTGAGTAGGAAATAACCTGACCACTCTCTCTTCTCATTTTCTGGTCTCTTTTTGTTGTTGTTTACTCATTCAATCATGTCCAACTATTTGCAAACCCATGGACTGTAGCCCGCCAGGCTCTTCTGTCCATGGAAAATTCTCCAGGCAAGAAAAGTAGAATGGGTTGCCAGTTCTTTCTCCAAGGGATCTTCCCCGACCCAGGGATTGAACCTTCATCTCCTCCATTGACAGCTGGGTTCTTTATCACTGAGCCACCAGGGAAGCCCACTGCATTGCCTCTTAATCCTACTTTATGGAACCTCTAGGATATTACCTAGTTCCTTTATTTCTAGCCATCAGCTTTCTCCTTTATTTTCATTTTATGCTGCACTATTGCCAAATATATTTTGCTCCATAACTGGATTTGAAATTTTTGCCTTCTGAGACAACTCATTCCATTTGTGAAAAGCAGTCCTGCTTCTTAAGATGAACCCAGATCTACTTTTGTTCATCCACTTATTTATTCATTCATTCAATAAATATTTGTTGAGTATCTACCATGTGTCAGGTATAGGCCAGGTTCTAAGATTATAGCAATGAATAAGGTAATAAGTTCCGACTCCTAAGAAACATAGCATCTAGTGGGGAAGACAGATATTAAACAAATAATTATTTAATACCAATCAAAGAAAAGAAGAATATGGGCTATGAGAGCATTAAAGAGGGGACCTGGTCTAAGGCATCAGTTGTCATGAAGGGAAATTTAAGCAGAGAACCTGAAAGATGAGTAGGAATCAGGGNATATTACCTAGTTCCTTTATTTCTAGCCATCAGCTTTCTCCTTTATTTTCATTTTATGCTGCACTATTGCCAAATATATTTTGCTCCATAACTGGATTTGAAATTTTTGCCTTCTGAGACAACTCATTCCATTTGTGAAAAGCAGTCCTGCTTCTTAAGATGAACCCAAATCTGCTTTTGTTCATCCACTTATTTATTCATTCATTCAATAAATATTTGTTGAGTATCTACCATGTGTCAGGTATAGGCCAGGTTCTAAGATTATAGCAATGAATAAGGTAATAAGTTACGACTCCTAAGAAACATAGCATCTAGTGGGGAAGACAGATATTAAACAAATAATTATTTAATACCAATCAAAGAAAAGAAGAATATGGGCTATGAGAGCATTAAAGAGGGGACCTGGTCTAAGGCATCAGTTGTCATGAAGGGAAATTTAAGCAGAGAACCTGAAAGATGAGTAGGAATCAGGGACGCAAAGAGTACGGGCTTTCTAGATGGGGAGGGGGAGTAACTGCAGACAGAAGAAGCTAATGTCTCCAAGACAGGCAGAAAAAGTTCTTCATTGTGGATGGAGTACAATTCCTGAAGTGCTGGTGTGAAATGTGGTTGGGAAGTGAGCAAAGACTAGATTTGTATGCTTGTTGTGTCAATGACTTGAAACCATAGTACATCCTAACAGCCAACTGAGAACCTAGAAACTAATCTAGAGTCTGTTTAGATATAATGGTCATCTGAGTTAAATTCACCCATTCCAGTCCATTTTAGTTCGCTGATTCCTAGAATGTCAATGTTCACTCTTGCCATCTCTTGTTTGACCACTTCCAATTTGCCTTGATTCATGGACCTGACATTCCAGGTCCCTATGCAATATTGCCCTTTACAGCATCGGATCTTGCTTCTATCACCAGTCACATCCACAGCTGGGAATTGTTTTTGCTTTGGTTCCATCCCTTCATTCTTTCTGGAGTTATTTCTCCAGTGATCTCCAGTAGCATATTGGGCACCTACTGACCCGGGGAGTTCCTCTTTCAGTATCCTATCATTTTGCCTTTTCATACTGTTCATAGGGTTCTCAAGGCAAGAATACTGAAGTGGTTTGCCATTCCCTTCTCCAGGGGACCACATTCTGTCAGACCTCTCCACCATGACCTGCCCATCTTGGGTTGCCCCACGGGCATGGCTTAGTTTCATTGAGTTAGACCAGGCTGTGGTCCTAGTGTGATTAGATTGACTAGTTTTCTGTGATTATGGTTTCAGTGTGTCTGCCCTCTGATGCCCTCTTGCCACACCTACCGTCTTACTTGGGGTTCTCTTACCTTGGACGTGGGGTATCTCTTCACAGCTGCTCCAGCAAAGTGCAGCCGCTGCTCCTTACCTTGGACGAGGGGTATCTCCTCACCGCTGCCCCCCTGACCTTGAACGTGGAATATTTAATTAAGTAGGTATATAAATCAGGAGGGAGGACAGATTTGGAGATTTAAGCTCTGGACTTTTGGATATGAGAGGACAGAAGGATACCTGTATAGAAATGTCCACCAGTTAGTCAGTAAAGCTAGTCAGCAGGTATCTACATAGAGGCAAACATGCTAAGAAGCCCATGGTTAACTGGGGTAGGACAGCAGAGGTGGCGTCTGAAGGTAGACCTGGGAGGAGGACAAGGAGCCGGGACCTAGCGGCATGCTGTGAGTGAGTCAGCAGAGCCACGCAAGCCAAGGGCGGGGAGTTTCAAGAAGGGCCTGGTCAAGGGTGCTGAGAACCATGGGAATACCTAGCAGCAGACAGAAGAGTAAGAAAGGGTCTCAGTGACATAATACCTGGGACCTTTGGCGAGTGATCACCAATAAAGGAGTTAAGGCAGGAATCAAACTTCTGGGGTCTGAGGGATGGATAGGAGATGAGTGAAAAAACAGTAACACATGTTGATGAATTGTCAGAGAACTCTGGCAGTCAACTGTAGAAGAAATCATTCCATAGCTAGAGAGGTCAGGAAGATTAAAGATTTTGAAGGCAGAGAAAGCTCCTGGATGTTCAAAGGAGAGACGTGGAGAGGAGAAATGAAAGTTATCCCCCAAACTGAAATTAAATAATAATTTGCATAAAGAAAAATTATTATGGAATTAATAATATTATTATTGCTTGCCAATAATAAAATTTCACTTATCATAGATTAACTGGTCAAATAGAGAATTTCTAAAAATCTGTGGTTATCTCATTAGATCTGCACAGCACAGCATGCGTGCTCAGTTGTGTCCAACTCTGCAACCCCATGGACTGTAGCCCACCAGTCTCCTCTGTCCATGGAATTTTCCAGGTAAGAATACTGGAGTGGGTTGCCATTTCCTCCTCCCAAGGACCTTCCCAACCCAAGAAGTAAACTCTGGTCTCCTGCATCTCCTGCACTGGCAGGTGGATTCTTTACCACTGCACAATCTGGGCTGACTCTTTTGTCAACCCATGGACTGTAGCCCATCAGGCTCCTCTTTCTCAGGCAAGAATACTGGAATGGGTTGCCACTTCCCATGCCAGGGGATCTTCCTGACCCAGGGATCAAACCCATATCTCCTCTGCTGCTGCTAAGTCACTTCAGTTGTATCTGACTGTGTGTGACCCCCTAGACAGCAGCTAGCAGACAGATTCTTTAACACTAAGCCACCTGGGAAGCCCCATGAGACCTGAAGGAGACAAAAAAAGGTAAGTCTAAAGGTAGACGCTTCCCTTTTCTATCTCAGTGAGGGTATCAACTTTGTGGTTGTGGTGGGGGGTGGTTTAGTTGCCAAGTCATGTCCAACTCTTGTGACCCCATGGACACAGGAGCCTGACAGGCTACAGTCCATGGGATTCTCCAGGCAAGAATACTGGAGTGGGCTGCCATTTCCTTATCCATTTGTGGTTGTGGTAGGATAGAATAATCTGCCCATCCCACCCCCAAAACCTATGACTGTGTCACCTTAGAGGGCAAAAGGAACTTGGCAGATATAAAGGTCTTGAAGTCTTGAAATGGGGAGATTATCTCTATCCTAGATTATTCCAGTAGGTCCAAGCTAATCCCATGCATTCCTAAAACCAGAGAACCTTTCCAGTGTACCATTAGAGACAGGTGGAAAATGGAAAAAGAGTTAGAGAGATGCATCATTGCTGACCTTGGAAGACAGAGGAAGTAAACAGCAAACTGGGAAATGTAGGAAACCTCTCAAAGCTAGAAAAGGCAAGAAAACAGATTCTCCCCAAGACCTTTTTTTTTTTTTTTTTACTATTTCAATATTCAGGTTTATCTTTGATTTTTATTGAAGTGTAGTTGCTTTACAACGTTATGCTAGTTTATACTGTACAGCAAAGTGAATCAGCTACGTGTGTGTGTGTGTGTATGTGTATATATCCCCTCTTTTTTTGGATTTTCTTCCCATTTAGGTCACCACAGAGCACCGAGTAGGGTTCCCTGAACTATATAGTAGGTTCTCATTAGTTATCTATTTTATACGTAGTATCGATAGTATATCTATGTCAATCTCAATCTCCCAGTTCATCCCCTCCTTCCCCCTGGGTGTCTATATGTCTGTTCTCTACATTTGTGTCTCTATAGTGCTTTTAGAGAGGAATGCAGCCCTGGTGACGCCTTGGCTTTAGCCTGGTGAGACTAACTTTGGACTTCTGACCTATAGAACTGTAAGGTAATGAATTGTCTTAAGTCCTTAAATTGCTGGTAATTGGTTATAGCAGCAATTGGAAACCAGTATTTTAAATTGCTTTCTTTGTAAGATGGTAGCCCACAATTCACCACTATTTCCCCTCTTCTCTGACCCACTTACCCCTCTGATCATGTTCCAAGGGTCTACTGAATTCCAACAGACATGACAATTAAAGTTCCTAACAGCTGGCGTGCTGCGATTCATGGGGTCGCAAAGAGTCGGACACGAATGAGCGACTGAACTGAACAGCTGGAGGGTGAATGTCTCGCCAATTTTCCTTAGATCCTGGCGTCCATTTTCTCTGTGCCTTTATCTCAGCTGAGCACTCGTTCCCTCCAGGCGTGCTCTGCCTGCCATCCAGGAATAGGAAAGGCTGGAGGATGATTGTAGCGAATGCTCCAGAAAGCAACAGAGAAGCCTGAGCACCAATAAGCTCCTGTCCACTAAAGTCACAGGAAAGATGCATTCATTGAGCTCTTCAGATTTGTACAGAACCCCGAGCTGTTTCCGGTACCAAACAGCTGGAAAGACTATTTTTTCTAATTTCACTTTGAGCTCAATCAGAATGGATTTCCACCTGGCATTTAACAGAATGGAGCATATGTAGCTACCGCCCTGATTACCTGAACCCAAGTTATTAAAGCCCGAGAGATTGCCTTTGAACTGCAAACACGGGCTCTGTAAAAGGACCCAAGTATCTTGAGAGTTACTTATAAGGCGAGTGTGTACTGAATGAGGAGTATTGATCCAGAAGAGGGATTTATTGTACAGGAGGAAGGGAAGACATCAAGGTTAACTAGTAGATATAAAAGGAGCGTTAATAAATCCAGAGAAATGTGGACAGGTCATGAATACTTTATGGAGAAATAGCCAAAAGCAAACAAACAAAAGAAAGAGAAAGACAAACTGTATATTCTTAGCACCATAAGTGAAATGTGTCAAGACCACAGGTGGGGTATTGACAAAGTGCAGAAGGTCTGCCCTAGCACCTAGTCGGCACTGGGGCTTACTTCCCTTGTTAATGATGTTATGATAAGACAAAAAGTGCATGAGAGGTCTAGTTAGCACCATTTTGAGAGGAGATCTAAGGAGGGGTTTAGAGGAAGGCAGTTGTGCAGCCATGAATGAGATTAGTTACCTCATGAAATTAGTTACCTCTAAAAGGTTAAGAGGGACTCCTCCAACAGAGAGAGTTCCTGGCTCAGAGACCCCCTGCTCCTGCCCTGTTGCTTCTCTGATGGGACCAGCAAATGGCTATACAATGTGTTTGTGTATAAGCATTGTCTTGCCAGGTCTGCATGGGAGAAAATTCTCAGCACACAGCCAGTGGTGCTGTGTAGAAGCTGGTGACTTGCTCTGCCTTACTGATATTGAAGAGGGTGTGCCAGCCGCGTGGGTTCATGTAGAAGAGGCAGTCAGTGGCACTCATCACTCATTGTAAAAATATGACCAGTATTCAATAACACATGTGGGCTAATTTTTTAAGTAGACTTGCTTAAGAGTATGTTACATTACAGAAAACAAATCTATTGATCCTGATGAAGTCTTTACGTAAGTCGTTCCTGAAAAGATGAAAGATGTGTGCTTATTTGTACATTTTTCAGAGAGCTCCAATTAGACAAGGGAAGGGGCAGGTGTTGAGAGTGGAGGGGCAATAAGGTGATAAACTTTTTCAACTTTAAGATGCATTTTTGTTGAAATTCCTTGGCACTTAGGGCTTATATTTTGTGTTCCTGTACCTTTAAAAGATATGTGTATATATCAGATTGCATATGCTCACACATATTTATAAATATATGTTGTTGCTCAGTCACTCAGTTGTGTCCAGCTCTTTGCGACCCCATGGACCACAGCACACCAGGCTTCCCTATCCCTCACCATCTCCTGGAGTTTGCCCAAGTTCGTCTTCATTGCATCAATGATGCCATCCAGCCATCTCATCCTCTGACAATCCTCTTCTTCTGCCCTCAATCTTTCCTAGCATCAGGGACTTTTCCAATCAGTTGCCTGTTGGCATCAGATGACCAAAATACTGGAGCTTCAGCTTCAGCATCAGTCCTTACAGTGAAGATTTAGGGTTGATCTCCCTTAAGATTGTCTGGTTTGATCTCCTTGTTGTCCAAGGGACTCTCAGGAGTCTTCTCCAGCACCACAGTTTGAGGGCACCAATTCTTTGGCTTTCTGCCTTCTTTACAGTCTAGCTCTCACAACTGTACGTGACCATTGGGAAGACCATAGCCTTGACTATATGGACCTTTGTCGGCAGAGTAATGTCTCTGCTTTTTAACACACTGTCTAGGTTTGTCATCGCTTTCCTGCCAAGAAGCAATTGTCTTCTGATTTCATGGCTGCAGTCACCATCCGCAGTGATTTTGGAGCCCAAGAAGAGGAAATCTGTCACTATTTCCACCTTTCACCCTTCTATTTGCTATGCAGTAATGGGGTCAGATGCCATGATCTTAGTTTTTTAAATATTTAGTCTTAAGCCAGCTCTTTCTCCTCCTTCACCTTCAAGAGGCTCTTTAGTTCCTCTTCATTTTCTGCCATTTGAGTGGTATCATCTGCATATCTGCAGTTGTTGATGTTTCTCCCGCCTGTCTTGATTTTGGCTTGTAACTCATCCAGCCTGGCATTACATATACTACCTCTCAATATATACAAGTTAATAATATAAGTATATATAGGAAGGTGAGGTAGGAGGGGCTAGAAAAATCCCACCACTAAGAACCCACTGCCACCTGGTAACTGTATAGTTTCATTAAAGGAGAACTGAAGAAAGAAACTATCTCAAATGACAAAGCAATTCAGTGGTCCTGGAAGAAAACATGTACAAGCCTTTTCCAAACTTACTAATGCCAAACCAGTGATCCATGATGAAAGTATGTTCTGTCAGTACACATAATATTATAGAGAGTGATAGGTTGTATCCAATCCACCCCTGCTTGACAATTCTTTGCTTTCTTTTAAAGCTACCTTGATTTCAAAAATATATATACATCTACTTGGCTATGCCAAGTCTTCCTTGCGGCACATGGGATCTTTAGTTGTGGTATATGGGATCTACTTCCCTGATCAGGGATGCTCCCTGCATTAGGAGCTCTGAGTCTTAGCCATTGGGCCACCAGGGAAGCCCCAAGGCTACCCTAATTTAGATCAGCCTTTTTATTCTGAAGCTTGGACACCTAAGGTCCTGTTGACCCCAGAGAGCCTGAGGCTTTGAGGGCTAGCCAACTTCAGAGAGAGTTAAGGTCTTGTGGGAGCACACCTCTCATATGCAAACCAACCAACTCAGAGCCTTGCCCTAGCCACCTCCTTAAGTGGATTTTTATAGCTGAGCCACTGTTCCTCTGCCCTAGTCACCCCAGGGCCAGAGTATCAAAAAGAAACAGCCCCTATATCCCAGAACCCACTGGAATTATTCAGACTAGTCAATCCTAAGCTTGTTCACTCTGCCTCACCTGTTTCTTCCTGTAGAAACCACAAGAAGGGCTCTCGCCTTTGCTTTCCCCTGCTCTGTCAGAGAAGGCAATGCCAACCCACTCCAGTACTCTTGCCTGGAGAATCCCATGGATGGAGGAGCCTGGTGGGCTGCAGTCCATGGGGTCACTAAGAGTTGGACACTACTGAGCGACTTCACTTTGACTTTTCACTTTCATGCATTGGAGAAGGAAATGGCAACCCACTCCAGTATTCTTGCCTGGAGAATCCCAGGGAGGGGGGAGCCTGGCAGGCTGATCTATGGGGTCGCACAGAGTCGGACACGACTGAAGCGACTTAGCAGCAGCAGCTCTGTCTCCTGTCTGATCCTGCTGCTCTCCTGTATGCCCCTCCCCTTGGGAACTGTGAACAACAAACTAGTTTCTCAACCGCTATCATCTCTTGATCTATTGTCCTCACCATTCCTGTATAAAAACAAACCTACCTCCTGTGGGGATAGGTTTCACGAAAACTGTGTTGATGAGTGAAAAGATTAGGATTCAGCTTTTGGGGAGATGGTACTAATAAGACCAATAATTCAGTCATAAGAAAAGTCAATTTCTTTTATGACCCATTGCCAAATATTCACACTGCAGATCCAGTTATTTGCAAATACTTAGAACTACCATGTACCAACTAGTTCTGTAAATAATCATCTCTCTATTCTAATTCAAATAGAATGCTTATGTAAGTAGTGAGAATTACCTAGACCAGGAAAGAACCACAGTTCACCTCTGACGTACCATGATCATCTGTGCCACCTGGAATGCAGAGCCATGACAGGGATGATGTGACCTTGGATTCTTTCCAACCAATCTGCAATAATCAGCCCTTTAAATCACGTCACAAATATACAGCCTTTAACTTCATACCCAAATATGCTAATATGCAGCAAGGATGGCTGCCATGTCTTTACAACGTATCTTTAAACACATCCATAAAATTGTCCCAAAGTTAATTGGGCAGTATAAATAAGGAGGGTCTATAAAGTTTTATTTTAACCATTGTATACTTTTATACTTAAAAAACTTCTTCATCCCAGTTGCATAGTTGAGGAATCAGAGACCTAGAAAAACAGTGATTTTTCTAGGATTAATGGCTAACTGGGGATAAAATCCCTACCTAACTCCTACTGGTTCTCTACCCTAACTAGTTGTGTGATTTAGAGCATGTCTACAAACCTCCCTAAACCTTAATTCCTTTTCCTGAAAACAAAGATAATAGTACCACTTCATGGCTTTGTTGTAGTATTCAAGTTGTGAAAAGTGATTGGCAAACCATAAAACAAAAAATGAGTAATGTATGTTATTTCTTGCTGTTGTTCAGTTGCTCAGTTATATTCAACTCTTTGTGACCTCAAGGAATACAGTATGCCAGGTCTCCCTGTCCATCATCTCCCAGAGTTTGCTCAAGCTCATGTCCATTGAGTCTGTGATACCATTCAACCATCTCATCCTCTGTTGTCCCCTTCTACTCTTGCCTTCAATTTTTCCCAGCATCAGGGTCTTTTCCAAGGAGTCATTTCTTTGCATAAGGTGGCCAAAGTATTGGAATTTCAGCTTCAACATCAATCCTTTCAATGAATATCCAGGACTGACTTCCTTTAGGATGGACTGGTTGGATCTCCTTGCAGTCCAAGGGACTCTCAAGAGTCTTCTCCAACACCACAGTTCAAAAGCATCAATTCTTCAGTGCTCAGCTTTCTTTATGGTCCAACTCTCACATCCATACATGACTACTGGAAAAACTATAGCTTTGACTAGATGGACCTTTGTTGGCAAAGTGATGTCTCTGATTTTTAATACACTGTGTAGGCTTGTCATTAGCTTTTCTTCCAATGAGCATGAGTCTTTTAATTTCATGGTTGCAGTCACCATCTGCAGTGATTTTGGAGACCCCCCAAAAATAAAGTCTGTCTCTGTTTCCATTGTTTCCCCATCTATTTGTCATGAAGCGATGGGACCAGATGCCATGATCTTCGTTTTTTGAATGTTGAGTTTTAAGCCAGCTTTCTCACTCTCCTCTTTCATCTTTATCAAGGGGCTGTTTAGTTCCTCTTCGCTTTCTGCCATAAGGGTGGTGTCATCTGCGTATCTGAGGTTATTGATATTTCTCCCAGCTATCTTGATGTCAGCTTGTGTTTCATCCAGCACAGCATTTTGCATGATATATTCTGCATAGAAGTTAAATAAACAGGCTGACAATATACAGCCTTGATGTACTCCTTTCCCAATTTTAGAACTAGTCCATTGTTGCATGTCTGGTTCTAACTGTTGCTTTTTGACCTGCATACAGGTTTCTCAAGCGTCAGTAAGGTGTTCTGGTATTCCCATCTCTTTAAGAATTTTCCAGTTTGTTGTGATTCACACAATCAAAGGCTTTACTGTAGTCAATGAAACAGAAGTATATGTTTTTCTGTAATTCTCTTGCTTTTTCTAAGATCCAACAGTGTTGGCAATTTGATCTCTGGTTCCTCTGCCTTTTCTAAATCCAGCTTGCATATCTGGAAGTTCTTGGTTCACATACTGCTGAAGCCTAGCTTGAAGGATTGTGAGCATTATCTTGCTAGCATGTAAAATGCAAATATATGATAGTTTGAACATTCATTGGCATTGCCCTTCTTTGGGATTGGAATGAAAACTGACTTTTTCCAGTCCTGTGGCCACTGCTGCATTTTCCAAATTTGCTGGCATGTTGAGTGTAGCACTTTCACAGCATCATGTTTTAGGATTTGAAATAGCTCAGCTGGAATGTTATTAAGAGTATCATTAGGTTATTCCCAGATGGTGGTAGTTATAAAGAACCTGCCTGCCAGTGCAGGTATACTTAAGAGATGAGGGTTCAATCCCTGGGTTGGGAAGATCCCTTGGAGGAGGGCACAGCAACCTACTTCAGTATTCTTGCCTGGAGAATCCCATGGACAGAGGAGCCTGGCAGGTTGTTGTCCATAGGGCTGCACAAAGTCGGACACAACTGAAGCAACTTGGCACACAAAGCATGCACAGGCTGATAGAACAAAGGGGTCAGGCCAATAAACGACTTGAACTTACAGTCCCACCTTCTCTCAGAAGACAGAACACATATTCTAGAAATACACTCAGATGAAATCCTTCATCCAAGAGCCTGAAACAACCACGGAGCTTCTGTTTGTAATTATGGATTTATTCTTTTTGGCTAATGTGTAATCCAAGGATTACTCTGGGCATCTTGACTGAAAAGCTTTTAAATTATTTAATCTCCTTTTGCAAATATATATTTAGCTTCAGAAGTAATACATGTTAACTGAAATCTTTCCAGTAAAACAGAAATGTAGAATGCCAAAGTGATGATCTCTCCCTCAGCTTCCTCAACTCCAGTCCCCAAGGGTAGCACTGCTATGCACACAAAGTTTTTTAAACACAGAAACGGCTATACAGCAACCTATTGTGGACAACTCTATTTAGATAAGGCTGCTTGGCTGTTTTTTCAAAGCTACATAATATTCTGCAGCATAAATAACACCATAATTGATATCACCCCACCACCCCCCACCCCCCCATTTAGGTTGTTTCCAGTTTCTCATTCTTGTACTGCTACTGCTAAGTCGCTTCAGTCGTGTCCAACTCTGTGTGACCCCACAGATGGCAGCCCACCAGGCTTCTCCATCCCTGGGATTCTCCAGGCAAGAACACTGGAGTGGGTTGCCATTTCCTTCTCCAATGCATGCAAGTGAAAAGTGAAAGTGAAGTCGCTCAGTTGTGTCCAACTCTTTGTGACCCCATGGACTGTAGCCAACCAGGCTCCTCCATCCATGGGGTTTTCCAGGCAAGAGTACTGGAGTGGGTTGCCATTGCCTTCATGATGATGTAATTAACTTCAGTGTGGATGGACTTATGGAAACACTTGCTTAAGTATTTCTTTAGAATTGATTACTGGAAGTCAAAGGGCAGACCCCATTGGGAGGCTCAGGGTACTAGACTTGGGGTTTTCCACTTTAAGTAACTGTCCTGACTTTCACTGTTCTTCATCACCAACTGCAGCTCCAGGCAGACGATGCTGCAGGAGCTCAAGGCAGATGCAGTCTAGGCGGGGCTGAGTCTGTAATACACGAGAACAGAACCCATTGCATCAGATGGGTTGTGTGGCGTGCTGTGCAGTGACTCAGCCCTCTCACTGTTTGCCACTCCCTGACAACTCTGTCCATGTTCCTGCTGACTCAAAGCATCTGTGTGTACAATGAAACTTATGACAATATCAGCATAGGATTGCTTTAAAAACACCACGGAGGTCATGTCACAGTTAGTGAGTATTCATAAATGACTTCCTAATGAATAAAAACAAGAGGAAGCTGAAACTCCCATCCTGCAAAAAGGTCAGACTCAATCTCCACTTGGAGACAGTCACCATCCATCCTTCATCAGCCAGGCAAAGCCCTGGCTCACCCAAGGCATGGTTCCACCCAGTGGGCTGCTCACACCTGCAGCCTTTCTCAGCTCCCACAGTCCCAACCCATGAATGTAAACTCCAACTCTTGGGAAAATGCTGAAACAAATCCGAACTTTTGGAGTTCTCTTCAGCTTTGAGAAAATGTTTACAGGAATCTAGTTGTATTTACTGAACATTCATGGACCAATTCCTGATGTATCCAATTTTTTACACCAACTGTGATTTATTTGTTACATTTGGACTTTTGGCCATGCTATAGTTTTCCTAAATTGAAATGTTTCTTAAGCTCAAAGATCTCCTTGATGTTCAAAAGCAAAAATTGGTTTTCTATAAAAACTTGGCATCTCTATCATTAATTAACAGAAAGTAGAATGCCTCTGTGTGTTTACCTTCACAAAGTGTATCCATGCAACACATTTCTTTCCCAGAGGCATGGTTTATGCCTATGGACCAGAAATTAAGAATGGATTTTTTTTAAATGCATTCTTTTCACCAGCAGGGAAGTTTGGAGAAGTAATCTACTATATTTCATGGGAAGACATCAGATACAGGGTTATGGAAATTAAATAGAGCCTCTCACTATGAGAAAGTAAATTATGTTAAATCACTCACTTTATCTGAGGCTACTTTCTGTGGCTTGATCCAATTTGCCAAACAATGTATAGGCTGATCATTCAGTTAGTCAGGAGCTATTCACTGGCTAGCTTATGGCTGATCCAACTTGCTAGTAATATTGCAAGGTAGAAGTGTGTGTATGTGTGTGTGTACACACATGTGTGTGAGATTTTATTACTAGTTATAATAAAAGGATTCCTAGAACTTAAAGACTGATTCTGGAAAGTTAGATTACAACCAAGGTTTTCTCTGTGGTTTCCTTTCATTCAGCATAATTTGAGTCATGGTATACTTAAATCAATGAACCATATTGTGATATTGGTTACATTACTATAATACAATAAATGACTTTAAGTCATAAACATTTCTGGGTACACCCTTGAGACTGAAACTACATATTTCATTATTTTAGCCTCTGTCACTTCTATAACAAGGTTAGGGATATAAATAAAACTGATAAATACTAGACATTAGATAAACACTTGCTTGCTGACTTTAATTAGAGATGATCTCTTCCTTCCTTTATTTATGTTCTATGATTGTTGTTTAGTCAATAAGTCGTATCTGATTCTTTGTGATCCAATGGACTATAGCCTGCCAGGCTCCCGTGTCCAACGGATTTTCCAGGCAAGGATACTGGAGTGGGTTGCCATTTCCTTTTAAAGGGATCTTCGTGACCCAGAGATTGAACTCATGTCTCCTGCATTGCAGGCAGATTCTTTACCGCTGAGTCACCTGGGAAGCCCCATATTCTATGATCAGTTCAGTTCAGTTCAGTCACTCAGTCATGTTCAACTCTGTGAACTGATTGACTGTAGTATGCCAGGACTCCCTGTCCATCACCAACTCCCAGAGTTCACTCAAACTCATGTCCATTGAGTTGGTGATGCCATCCAACCATCTCATCCTCTGTTGTCCCCTTCTCCTCCCGCATTCAATTTTTCCGAGCATCAGGGCCTTTTCAAATGAGTCAGTTCTTCACATCAGGTGGCCAAAGAATTGAAGTTTCAGCTTCAATATCAGTCCTTCCAATGAACACCCAGGATGGATCTCCTTTAGGATGGACTGGTTGGACCTCCTTGCAGTACAACGGACTCTCAAGAGTCTTCTCCAACACCACAGTTCAAAAGCAGCAATTCTTCAATGCTCAGCTTTCTTTATGGTCCAACTCTCACATCCATACATGACCACTGGAAAAACCATAGCCTTGACTAGATGGACCTTTGTTGGCAAAGTAACGTCTCTGCTTTTTAATATGCTATCTAGGTTGGACAAACTTTCCTTCCAAGGAGTAAGAGTCTTTTTAATTTCATAGCGACAGTCACCATCTGCTGTGATTTTGAAGCCTCAAAAATAAAGTCTGTCACTGTTTCCACTATTTCCCCATCTATTTGCCATGAAGTGATAGGACCAGATGCCATGATCTTAGTTTTCTGAATGTTGAGCTTTAAGCCAACTTTTTCACTCTCCTCTTTCACTTTCATCAAGAGGCTCTTCAGTTCTTCACTTTCTGACATTAGGGTGGTGTCATCTGCATATCTGAGGTTATTGATATTTCTCCTGGCAATCTTGATTCCAGCTTGTGCTTCTTCCAGCCCAGCGTTTCTCATGATGTACTCTGCATAGAAGTTAAATAAGCAGGGTGACAATATACAGCCTTGACGGACTCCTTTTCCTATTTGGAACCAGTCTTGTTTCATGTCCAGTTCTAACTGTTGCTTCCTGAACTGCATATAGGTTTCTCAAGAGGCAGGTCAGGTGGTCTGGTATTCCCATATTTTGAAGAATTTTCCACAGTTTATAGTGATCCACACAATCAAAGGCTTTGACATAGTCAATAAAGCAGAAATAGATGTTTTTCTGGAACTCTCTTGCTTTTTCCATGATCCAGCAGATGTTGGCAATTTGATCTCTGGTTCCTCTGCCTTTTCTAAAACCAGCTTGAACATCTGGAAGTTCACGGTTCATGTATTGCTGAAGCCTGGCTTGGAGAATTTTGAGCATTACTTTCCTAGCATGTGAGATGAGTGCAATTGTGCGGTAGTTTGAGCATTCTTTAGCACT
This sequence comes from Cephalophus harveyi, assembly GCA_006410635.1. Taxonomy (NCBI): domain Eukaryota; kingdom Metazoa; phylum Chordata; class Mammalia; order Artiodactyla; family Bovidae; genus Cephalophus; species Cephalophus harveyi. The sequence goes on along the minus strand of SJYT01061339.1, from coordinate 43,469 downwards.
GCCTTTCTTTGGGATTGGAATGTAACTCTTTTCCAGTCCTGTGGCCACTGCTGAGTTTTCCAAATTTGCTGGCATATTGAGTGCAGCACTTCCACAGCATCATCTTTTAGGATTTGAAATAGCTCAACTGGAATTCCATCACCTCCACTAGCTTTGTTCGTAGTGATGCTTCCTAAAGCCCACTTGACTTCACATTCCAGGATGTCTGGCTCTAGGCGAGTGATCATACCATCATGATTATCTTGGTCGTGAAGATCTTTTTTGTATAGCTCTTCTGTGTATTCGTGCCACCTCTTAATATCTTCTGCTTCTGTTAGGTCTATACCATTTCTGTCCTTTATTGTGCCTATTTTTGCATGAAATGTTCCCTTGGTATCTCTAATTTTCTTGATGATATTTATAGTCTTTCCCATTCTGTTGCTTTCCTCTATTTCTTTGCACTGATCACTAAAGAAGGCTTTCTTCTCTCTCCTTGCTATTCTTTGGAGCTCCACATTCAAATGGATATATCTTTCCTTTTCTCCTTTGCTTTTCACTTCTCTTCTTTCACAGCTATTTGTAAGGCCTCCTCAGACAGCCATTTTGCTTTTTTGCATTTCTTTTCCATGGGAATGGTCTTGATCTCTGTCTCTTGTACAATGTCATGAACCTCCATCCACAGTTCTTAAGGCACTCTATCTATCAGATCTAATCCCTTGAATCTATTTCTCACTTCCACTGTATAATTGTAAGGGATTTGATTTAGGTCACACCTGAATGGTCCAGTGGTTTTCCCTGCTTTCTTCAATTTAAGTCTGAATTTGGCAATAAGGTGTTCATGATCTGAGCTACAGTCAGCTCCCAGTCTTGTTTTTGCTGACTGTATAGAGCTTCTCCATCTTTGGCTGCAAAGAATATAATCAATCTGATTTCTGTATTGACTATCTGGTGATGTCCATGTGTAGAGTCTTCTCTTGTGTCATTGGAAGAAGGTGTTTGCTATGACTAGTGCATTCTCCTAGCAGAACTCTTATTAGCCTTTGCCTTGCTTCATTCAGTACACCAAGGCCAAATTTGCCTGTTACTCCAGGTGTTTCTTGACTTCCTACTTCTGCATTCCAGTCCCCTATAATGAAAAGGACATCTTTTTTGGGTGTTATTTCTAAAAGGTCTTGTAGGTCTTCACAGAAGTGTTTGACTTCAGCTTCTTCAGCATTACTGGTCGGGGCATAGACTTGGATTACTGTGATATTGAATGGTTTGCCTTGGAAATGAACAGAGATCATTCTGTCATATTTGAGATTGCATCCAAGTACTGCATTTCAGATTCTTGTTGACTATGATGGCTACGCTGCCAGGAGCCAGCGTGAGGAACTCCGCCCGTGGCAAAGGTCATGAGGAAGGAGGCTCAGCAGCCTCAGGAGACCCCCTGTTCCCGAGCATCTACCCCAAAACCAGAGTCTGCCTACTTTACTGTTTTATGCTCTCACCTACACCTCTGACTTTACTGGGGGCTGTCCCCCACCACCTCTCTTGGGGAAGGAGTTAACTTACAGCTCCAGTTAATAAAAGTTCCTGGGCGTGACATGAGTGTTTCAACTTATAAACTCCTCTAAAGTTTCTCTAGTCTGCCTGAGCAGGTTCATCCAACCACATGTGATTGTTCACCACCTCCCAACTGTGAGAGACACGAGATGCTTTAAACTTTCTAAATACAGATTCTTTTGAGAAGTTAGAAAATTATTAGTATAATATAGTGGATTGACTAGGAATTATATTGGTGAAGGGTTTTTCATTTGTTGAGCCAATATTTGCTGCTAAGTCTCCATATCCCCTGCCCTTATACACATTAATGAATACAACTAGCATATAGGAGAAATAAGTATTAACCTTTAAGATTAATCATGATAAACCTTAGGCTAAGTAAATTCCTTTCTTAATTGTAATCCACTACACCCTCACCCTATAGGAATTTAACTTTATCTGGTACCTTCGGAGGGTGGTGCCTGGTTTAAGAAAATTCACCCCTGAAAAAAATAAGTTTTCTGGTTGACTGACCATTATCAGAAAGAAAGGGCCATAAAATGTCAGCAGGCCTCATGGCCAGAAGATGATGTAAAGCCACCTAAGACCTTTTGTATACATTTATATGAAGCACCTGATTTTGATAAAGGTCAGGTCTGCTGACCCCGCATGACTTTGTATTCAATCTCTATGTATAACAAAAAGTATATAAGCAAACCGGAAAATAAAGACAACGGATCAGTTCCTGGAAAGACTGATTTCCCCGTGTCATTCTTTCTTTTTTCTGGCTGAATTCCCATCTGAGGCGTGGGGGCTCACCATGTCTACTTACTTGCACTGGCTTCTAAGACCCACGCGAGAGGGAGCCCAAGGTGGGGCACCCTCCGCTATTCAAGTGGGCGCCGGTGGCCTACGTAGATGGTGCAAACTCCTTGTCTTGGAGTTTTATTGGTTTTTCACGTAAACCAAGTTATTCAGCCTCTTTTCTCCACTAATTTTCCTACTACACTATTCTTTCCTAATCTCTCTTTATATCTGTAATTAAATAAGTTCTTTCCTAGGACACTGACTCCGTACCCCCTTCGAATTCCCTGGATCCACCGGGGATGAACCCCAGCAAGTAGTGCCCGGAACAGGCTATTCGAAGGTAGGTTCCCCGAGCAATTAGGGTCATCAGCCCTATTGCTCAGAACAACTAGAGTCATCAGCCCTTGTTCCCCCAATGTTGAGTTTTCAGGACGGATAGGACCCCACTTAGGGTGCTGCAGACCCCCCTGTAGGATAGACAGGGTGAGCAGGAGTGGAAAGTGTTAAAGGGTTTAAGAGAAACCCAGTTTTCTAAAGGTTGAAAGAAACCTGCTTTCTTAGGGTTGAAAAGAAAACCCCCCTTGCCAAAGGTAAAACCTTTGACAAGGCAGACTTTTCTATAAAACTTAAACTTTCTGACATGGGTAACAGTGAGTCAAAGGAAAGACAGCTCTTTATAGGAGTAATTTTGCATTTATTAAGTAAGAGAGGAATTAAAGTTAAGAAATCCAATATTCAGTCATTTTTTTCATTTGTACAAGAACAATGCCCTTGGTTTCCAGAAAAGGGCACTGTTAATTTAGATACTTGGGTGAACCTAGGAAAACAGCTGAAAACTTGTTATACTTTGCATGGGCCTATAAACGCTTTTGCCCTGTGGAATATGATTAGAAATGTTCTGGACCCCTGTTATGAGGCTGTTAGATAACCTATGGGAGAGGCTATAGCGGTGGATGGTGGTGGGTCTCCACCTTCTACACAGATCATATTTTCTCCCATTGATGAACAAAAGGAGGGAGACTGTGCTCTATCTCCCAAGGAAGGAGAGGGCTTACAGGACGCTGCAGCCGGGACACTGCGGCCGGGGCGCCTTGGCGAGCTCCCTCCCCCTCTACACAAACCTTTAAAAATTTATCCACCGTTTTCTTGATTTAAGGTGACCACCACCACCTCCACTTGCGCCTCCCCACTTTGCCTCCAAGGCCTCAGAGAACATTGCCTAAGGTTGAAAAAGATAGGGACAATTTTTTTTAAACAAAGGAGCTTCTATAACAGAGCCTGCTCCTTGCAGAAAACCCCCTCAGGGGGGCCTCACCCAATCAAAAGGAAAAAAAAAAAAAAGAGAGAGAGAGAGAGAAACGAAAAAAAGAAAAAAGAAAAATAATCGTAACAAAAAGATTCTACAAATAAAAAATGTTTCTCTTATGGTCAAATGGGGCATTTTTGCCGGCAATGTCCTGCTAAACAGAGACAACAAGCCATACCAGTTAACCCCAGGTAGCTCAGGACTAGACCTCAGTTCCACCATCACAACAATATTAACCCCTGAGGTGCCAATTACTCAGATTCCAATGGGAGTGGCTGGCCCCCTGCCTGAGGACATTCTGGACTTGTGCTAGGGCGTAGCTCCATTTGTTTTCAAAGAATTTCTGTGGTGCCTGGTGTAGTAGATTCTGATTATACTGGGGAAATTAAAGTTTTAATCTCGCTGCCTACTAAAACTAGCAAATTAATAAAAGTCAAAGAATAGCACAGCTTTTCCTTTTACCTTATTATCAGATAGGAAACATCTTGACTTCTCAAGCTAGGGGCCCCAGAAGATTTGGATCTCAGTTCAGTTCAGTCGCTCAGTCGTGTCCGACTCTTTGCGACCCCATGAATCGCAGCACGCCAGGCCTCCCTGTTCATCACCATCTCTCAGAGTTCACTCAGACTCACATCCATCGAGTCAGTGATGCCATCCAGCCATCTCATCCTCGGTTGTCCCCTTCTCCTCCTGCCCCCAATCCCTCCCAGCATCAGAGTCTTTTCCAATGAGTCAACTCTTCGCATGAGGTGGCCAAAGTACTGGAGTTTCAGCTTTAGCATCATTCCTTCCAAAGAAATCCCAGGGTTGATCTCCTTCAGAATGGACTGGTTGGATCTCCTTGCAGTCCAAGGGACTCTCAAGAGTCTTCTCCAACACCACAGTTCAAAAGCATCAATTCTTCGGTGATCAGCCTTCTTCACAGTCCAACTCTCACATCCATACATGACCACAGGATCTAGTGATCTAGCTTTTGGGTGCAGGAAATTACCGCTTCTAGGCCTTTAAAAGATCTTTACTGGCCCAGCTCCTGACACTAAGCCATTTCTTCTAAGGGATTCCTGCCAACAGTAGTAAATATAACGGTCATCTGAGTTAAATTCACCCATTCCAGTCCATTTTAGTTCCCTGATTCCTAAAATGTCGACGTTCACTCTTGCCATCTCCTGTTTGACCACTTCAATTTGCCTTGATTCATGGACCTAACATTACAGTATGAACAGGCAAAATGATAGGATACCAAAAGAGGAACTGCCCAGGTCATTAGGTGCCCAATATGCTACTGGAGATCAGTGGAGAAATAAGTCCAGAAAGAATGAAGGGATGGAACCAAAGCAAAAACAATACCCAGTTGTGCATGTGACTGGTGATAGATTCCATACATGACCACAGGAAAAACCATAGCCTTGACTAGACGGACCTTAGTCGGCAAAGTAATGTCTCTGCTTTTGAATATACTATCTAGGTTGGTCACAACTCTTGTTCCAAGGAGTAAGCATCTTCTAATTTCATGGCTGCAGTCACCATCTGCAGTGATTTTGGAGCCCCCCAAAATAAAGTCTAACACTGTTTCCACTGTTTCCCCATCTATTTGCCATGAAGTGATGGGACCAGATGCCATGAATCTTCATTGAATGTTGAGCTTTAAGCCAACTTTTTCACTCTGAGGAGCCACCACGAGCCCAAGGCCAGGGCCAGCAGCCGGGAGGAGCAACCCGAGGAGCGGTGGCTGCGCAGGCGCAGGAGGGCCTGGAGGAGCTATCCCATGTTGAAGGTCAGGAACAGCAGCAGTAAGGAGATACCCCTCGTCCAAGGTAAGGAGCAGCGGCTGTGCTTTGCTGGAGCAGCCGTGAAGAGATACCCCACGCCCAAGGTAAGAGAAACCCAAGTAAGATGGTAGGTGTTGCAAGAGGGCATCAGAGGGCAGACACACTGAAACCATACTCACAGAAAACTAGTCAATCTAAGCACACTAGGACCACAGCCTTGTCTAACTCAATGAACCAAGCCATGCCTGCAGGGCAACCCAAGATGGGCGGGTCATGGTGGAGAGGGCTGACAGAAGTGGTCTACTGGAGAAGGGAATGGCAAGCCACTTCAGTATTCTTGCCTTGAGCACCCCCATGAAGAGTATGAAAAAGCAGAATGATAGGATACCAAAAGAGGAACTCCCCAGGTCATTAGGTGCCCAATATGCTACTGGAGATCACATTATTAGCAATTAATATAATAAATAATGGGGCTTCCCAAGTGGTGCTAGTGGTAAAGAACACGCCTACCAATGCAGGATACCTAAGAGATGTGGGTTTAATCCCTGGATCAGGAAGATCCCCTGGAGGAGGGCATGGCAACCCAGTCCAGAATTCTTGCCTGGAGAATCCCATGGACAGAGGAGCCTGGTGGGCTATGGTCCATAGGATTGCAGAGAGTTGGACACGACTGAAGCAACTTAGCACACACATATTTATAAAGATTTCTTAGTTTTTAAAAGTGTTCAGGTTTTTGAAGTGCTTTCACCCCCATATTATCTTCATAATTAAAAATATAAAAGTAGTTTTATTGAGTAGCATCAGTAGAGAACTAGAAAGATGAGGTTAGAAATTAATCTTCTAAGTCTTAGGTCAGAGAGTTACAGAGTTCTTCCTCTATGAATAGCTTGGAAGTAAACTGGTTCTGAGATGCTGGGTTGAGGCCCTCAGCCTTGTACCCTGTGAGTTCAGCGTCTCAGACAGGGACTCTGTGACCTTCCTACAGTAAATTTTTCTGGACAAGTGGGTACTTGGCTTCTTCTACCAGCCCAGGCCAGCTCTGTCCTCTGGTCATTCCTCACAGTCTGACTGTTCAGCTCCCTCTAAATGTTGACTCTCTCCCTGATCTTGGGCCCAACTCGGCATTTGATGAGCTTCCCAAAGATACAACCTCAGCACCTGTTTCTAGCTTTGTTTTTCCTATGTCAGTTCTGGTGGCTCAACAAGTCTGACCTCCCCACACGATTCAAGATGAGCACATTGCTCTCCTGTTTAGCTGGGATGTCATTATGTTACTTTGTTTTTGTTTTGGCCAGTTGGGAAAATGAAACTTTGTGGAACCCATTCTCCCCAGAACTTTACAGTCTGAGGGTGAAAGCAGGATCACATTTACAGCTATGACCCCCACGAACGCTGCTGCCCCTCAAGGGCCTGCTCCTGCTCCCATCTGCTTCTCTGAGACCACAGAAGCTTTCTCACTTCTGCTTTTACATGGGGTCTGATCTTTTTTTTTTCTCTTCTCTTTGGAAGACTTCCCATGTTTCTCATAGTGATATGTCTATAGCTGGGTACTATAAGCTTTGTGAGGATGGCCATATCTGGTCAATATCAGGGGCACTGCCATGTGTCCCAAAGGCACCTTCATTTCCTCCAAAGCTTCCTTTGCCCTTCCTAACCACATTTGTTGCTTCTTGATGCTGCTAATACTGTTCCTGACATGTGTGAATGCTCAGTCACTCAGTTGTGTCCAACTCTTTGCAACCCGATGGACTGTAGGTGGCCAGGCTCCTCTGTCCATGGGATTTTCCAGGCAAGAATACTGGAGTGGGTTGCCATTTCCCCCTCCAGGGATCTTCCCAACCCAGGGATCAAACCCATGTCTCCTGTGTCTCCTGTACTGGCAGGAGAATTTTTTACCACTGGGCCACATGGGAAGCCCAACACTGTTCCGGTGGTTGCCACTTCTCAAGCACTGGTCTCTCCCCATAGAGCTCTTCTGGGTTCATCCCTCTGAGGATGCTTTTAATGTATCAAGGCACTTGAGGTGCTAGAGCCTGGTCACATCCTATGGAGGCCCCATAGTCAAAGCTATGGTTTTACCAGTAGTCATGCACGGGTGTGAAACTTGGACAATAAAAAAGGCTGAGTGTTGAAAAATTGATGCCTTAGAACTGTGGCACTGGAGAAGACTCTTGAGAATCCGTTGAACAGCAAGGATATCAAACCAGTCATTCTTAAAGGAAATCAACTCTGAATATTCATTGAAAGGACCGATGCTGAAGCTGAAGCTCCAAAACTTTGGCCACCTGATACAAAGAACTGACTCATTGGAAAAGACCCTGATGCTGGGAAAGATTGAAGGCAGGAGGAGAAGGGGACGACAGAGGATGAGATGGTTAGGTGGCATCACTGACTCAATAGACATGAGTTTGAGCAAGCTCCAGGAGATGGTGAAGGACTAGGAAGCCTGTCTTCTTGCAGCCCTGGCGTGTTGCAGTCCATGGGGTTGCAAAGAGTCAGACATGACTGAGCAATCGAACAACAACACAGAGGCCCCATGAGGCCAAATACTCCTAGTATCAAAGGGAAATTCCTTTCCTCCACTTTTTTAAAAAATCCTTTTAATGTGGACCAGGTTAAAAGTCTTTTTTGAAGATTCCTTTGTTTTATGTTTTGGTTTTTTGGCCATGAGTCATGTGGGATATTAGTTCCCTTACCAGGAATCAAACCCACACCCCCAATTGCATTGAGGGGCAAAGTCTTAACCACTGAACCACTAGGGAAGTTTCTTTTCACTTTTATATCTGTTCAGCACCTGTTCAGATCTCTGTTCAGCACCTCTTTGAAATTTAGAAAGTGGGAATGTATGAGATTGTATACAGCCAGAAAATCTACAGTGTGGTTTTAGAGTCTTCAGAGGTTTTACGGTATTAGAATCAACCTCTCCCCCATCCCTTTTCTCTCAGTCTTACTCTCTCCCTCTTTTCTTGATCTTCATCTCTGACCATACCATTTCAAAGCCCTCCATTTCTCTGTCAGTTTCATTCCCTCCTACACTGAAGAGAGATCCTTGCTGCGTAAGCGTGAGTTTGATGAGAAACAGTCCCCAGCTGACCCAGGCTTACATTACTCCAGCTTAGCCACCTCAGAGGAGAGAGACACTACATCACTTTCAACAGTCATATGTAAAAATTCGCCAAAAACACAATATAGCCCAGATAGAGTCAGGCACTCTTCCTCAGATGAGTCACTGCAGAGAGGGGATAAGATCTTGGGTTTGGGAGCACCGTTCAATTTTCACAAAAGGTAGGGTAGGACAATTCCACAAAGAAGGGAGAGGATTGCTCTGAGAAGAAGGAAGTGAGGAATGCTGGGGAGAAAAAAATGCAATAAATGCTCAGTTGATAAGGCAAATGTCTTATGGAGTTTTGAAGTCTTAAATTATATTTGCCATATATGTGTCTCTATAACTCAGAGATGAATCCATGGAGGTGGGTCAGAGGCACAGCCTGGGGGCAGACCCTGCTTTCAGTTTCCCATCCTCTACTTGACCAGGGCTGTAATACTGCACACAGCTGTGCTAACTCTCTTTCTTGTGGATGAATTCTTTCTAGGACACTCCTTAATCTTCCATGTATTAAACCCATGGCAGGCCACTCCAAAACCAGACAAGCATGATCAGTTTGTCTAAATCCTGAAACTTTTGAGACTCTGCAAGGTGTATAGTCTTGCTCTTTCCATAATTATTATGAGGAATTATAATATCTGCTTTGATCAATATCTAGGCTTCCTATAATGATTAATTACTTGAAACTTTTGCAAAGTGTTTTAAGGTCCTTTTGAATGATGATGATGTAAGTAGAAAATATCCAATTAATACATTCCATTTCATTTTAGCTCAGTTCAATAAATTTATGAATGTTTCGATTTTTGTGTAATGCTATACTTTACAAAAAAAAAAAAAATGCCATGGAAGAAAAATTTCATCCTCTAAATCAAGGAGTTGACAGCTAATAAATGGAGTGGACAGCTATATTTCTGGAATCATTTATACATAATCCTCACCAAAGGAAGGATCTTAGAATAGAAGACATTGGAAAGTTGTTTCCACCCATTGCACCAAGCCCTAAACTTATTTTGCCAGATGGAAACATTTTATCTAGATTATTGTATTTTTTTCTGAATCCCACATACATGCGTGCATACTAAGCCTATGCTAAGTCTCTTCAGTCAAGTCCAACCCTTTGCGACCCCATGGACTATATCCCACCAGGCTCCTCTGTCCATGGATCCTCCAGACAAGAATACTGGTGTGGGTTGCCATGCCCTTCTCCAGGGGATTTTCCTGACCCAGGGAGTGAAACTGCATCTCCTGCGGCTCCCGCCTTGTAGGCAGACTCTACTACTGAGCCACTGGGGAAGCCCCTAAATTCCACATTACCAAAATTTTAAGCAAAAAGAAACATTTCCTAAACTGACATATGACAGTACAATAATAGCATGCTTGTGTACAGCTCAGTACAGGAAGCATTAGATGTTGAGACCTAGTTTTTAAAGCCTTACTTTGGTTTTCTTTGTTTATAGATACAAATCAAGCATGGTAGTTGTTGACCCTCAAATTCCTATCTCAGCTTCAACCTCTCCTCGACCTCTTGATTATACAACCATTATATCCCCAAGACCTCCATTGGGCATCTTAACAGATCCATCAAATCAAATTCTTGATTCTTCATACCCAAAGGACCCCCAAACCAAGTTCTCTGTGTCATTTGTTCAACTATCTGTCAGCTTGAACCCCACCCTTCCATCTCCTGTTCTGTGATGCTTGGCTGGGTCTCTGGGGTGATTTTTACTCGCTCAGTTGTATCCAACGTTATGTGATCCTTTGGACTCTAAGGAGCCTGCCAGGCTGCTCAAGTCAGATGATGTCCCTCTTCTGTTCTCAATTCTCAGATGGCTTCCTTTATACTTTAAAAAGATCCAAAATGGGACTTCCCCCAGTGGTCCTGTGGTTAAGAATCCCCCTTGGAATGCAGGGGATGCAGGTTCAATCCCTGGTAGAGGAACTAAGATCCCACATGCCAAGGAGCAACTGAGCCTGTGTGCCCTGGACCCTGGAAGTGCACTGTAGAGCGAAAGAGCTCGTGTGCCACCACCAACACCCAACCTAGCCAATACTTTTGTTGCTGTTCAGTTGCTAAGTCGTATCTGACTCTTTACAGCTTCATGGACTGCAGTACACCAGGCTTCCCTGTCCTTCACCATCTCAACCAAATAAACAACTTTTTTTAAAGACCCAAAACAAAGAATTTGTTTGGGGACTTCCCTGTCTGTTCAGTGATTAGAACTTGGTGCTTTTGCTACTGGGACTGGGTTCAGTCTCTGGTCAAGGAAGTAAGATCCTGCGAGCCACACAGCATGACCAAAAGAAATCCAAACACTTTGCCCAGGTACCCACAGCCTTACACGACTGGCACCCGGCACCCTCTCTGACCTTACATCCTGCCTCCACCCCACTGCACCCCACCCTACTCCTCTGTTGAAGTCACTCTGGCTTTTTGTCACTCCCTGGCCTAATTTCCCAACTTAAGACCTATTATTTGCACAATTGCACTCATCTCACATGCTAGTAAAGTAATGCTCAAAATCCTCCAAGCCAGGCTTCAGCAATACGTGAACCGTGAACTCCCTGATGTTCAAGCTGGCTTTAGAAAAGGCAGAGGAACCAGAGATCAAATTGCCAACATCCGCTGGATCATGGAAAAAGCAAGAGAGTTCCAGAAAAACATCTATTTCTGCTTTATTGACTATGCCAAAGACTTTGATTGTGTGAATCACAATAAACTGTGGAAAATTCTGAAAGATATGGGAATACCAGACCACCTGACCTGCCTCTTGAGAAACCTGTATACAGGTCAGGAAGCAACAGTTAGAACTGGACATGGACCAATGGACTGGTTCCAAATAGGAAAAGAAGTACGTCAAGGCTGTATATTGTCACCCTGCTTATTTATCTTCTATGCAGAGTACAGCATGAGAAATGCCAGGCTGTATGAAGCACAAGCTGGAATCAAGATTGCCAGGAGAAGTACTGGACATGGACCAATGGACTGGTTCCAAATAGGAAAAGAAGTACGTCAAGGCTGTATATTGTCACCCTGCTTATTTATCTTCTATGCAGAGTACAGCATGAGAAATGCCAGGCTGTATGAAGCACAAGCTGGAATCAAGATTGCCAGGAGAAGTATCAATAACCTCAGATATGCAGATGACACCAACCTTATGGCAGAAAGTGAAGAAGAACTAAAGAGCCTCTTGATGAAAGTGAAAGAGGTGAGTGAAAAAGTTGGCTTAAAGCTCAACATTCAGAAAACTAAGATCATGGCATCTGGTTCCATCACTTCATGGCAAATAGATGAGGAAACAGTGGAAGCAGTTTCAGACTTTATTTTTGGGGGCTCCAAAATCACTGCAGATGGTGATTGCAGCCCTGAAATTAAAAGACACTTACTCCTTGGAAGGAAAGTTATGACCAACCTAGACAGAAGGTCCATCTAGTCAAGGCTATGGTTTTTCCAGTGGTCATGTATGGATGTGAGCGTTGGACTGTGAAGAATGCTGAGCGCCGAAGAATTGATGCTTTTGAACTGTGGTGTTTGGACTGCAAGGAGATTCAACCAGTCCATCCTAAGGGAGATCAGTCCTGGGTGTTCATTAGTAGGACTGATTTTGAAGCTGAAACTTCAATACTTTGACTACCTGATGCAAAGAGCTGACTCATTTGAAAAGACCCTGATGCTGGGAAAAATTGAGGGCAGGAGGAGAAGGGAACAACAGAGAATGAGATGGTTGGATAGCATCACCGACTCAATGGACATGGGTTTGGGTAGACTCTGGGAGTTGGTGATGGACAGGGAGGCCTGGCGTGCTGCAGTTCATGGGATCGCAACGAGTCAGACACAACTGAGCGACTGAACTGAACTACCATTTAGACAACTGTGTGGTCTTAGGTAGATTCATTAAGTTCTCTGAGCTATGGTTGTCTTTTCTGTAAAAAGGAGAAAACAGTAATACTTCCCTAAAATGCTTTTGTGGAGAAGGAAATGGCAACCCACTCCAGTGTTCTTGCCTGGAGAATCCGAGGGACGGGGGAGCCTGGTAGGCTGCTGTCTATGGGGTTGCACAGAGTCAAACACGACTGAAGAGACTTAGCAGAAGCAGCAGCAGCAAAATGCTTTTGTTAAAAAAAAAAAAAAAAAAGACTTATTTCATGCCAAGTGCCCTGCACAGAGCTTAAGTTGGAAGGAAATATCAGTATTATCACCGTTATATAAACCCTTCAGGATAACCTCTTGCAGAACTTCAGAATCTTTGGGGCTTCCCTGGTGACTCAGTGGTAAAGAATCTGCCTGCCAGTGCAAGAGATGGAGGTTCAATCCCTAATCCAGTAAGGGTTAATTAATTAATCTCTTAGTTGCTTTGGAGGAACTAAGCCCATGCACCACAACTATTGAACCTGTGCTCTAGAGCCTGGGAGCCACAGCTATGAGCCTAGATGCTGTAACTACTGAAGCCTGTGCTCCGCAAAGAGAGACGCCACTGCAATGAGAAGTCTGAGCACCGCAACTAGAGAGTAGACCCGCTCCCCACAACTGGGGAAAGCCCTTGAAGCAACGAAGACCCAGAACAGCCAAAAATAAATAAAATTTAAAAAATTATTTAATAAAAAACCTTAAAATCCTTTATAAGCCAATATCACTTCATTCTTTATCATTGTCCTTAAACTTTTAAGTTGCCTGATGGACCTCCAAGTAAGTTTTCGGGGGGGGGGGGGCGGGGGGAGGAGAATCCAAATACTTATAAATCATCAACTTATGCTCTTCGTATTCACCCAACTTTTCTACCATATTGCTCACAGGGCCGCTGGCAAGAAAGGCAGGAGGAAGCTATTATTAGCCTGCTTTTCATTGGCAGGAAATTGCAGGGCTGAGAACTGAAGAGGTTTAGGTCAGTAACTGAGCTGAGGAGCTCCAGCTAGTCCGACAGACCTTTGGAAACTCGAGTCCGATGTTCTTTTTTTCACATGTTCACTTCCCTCTGTGAGTTTGCCATTTGAAAATCTCATGTGTCAGCCAGACTTCATTCACCCACCACCTGCCAGTCAAACACTTGGAAGATTCTTGCCATCTATAAAGGTGGATCTTCACGCATCTACCTGCAGGGGGCGCGCTTTGAGATACCGCTGGCAGATTGCAATTAGAGATTGTCTCTAAGAAACAAAGGGGTCTAGGAAAGCTGGATCTACAATTCTAGTCTAATAAGCATAAACTTTTACTATAGGATGGGATTGTAGAAATAACGGCCTAATGCACTCAGATTACAGGTGGGGAAGTGAAGCTCACCATCACAGTGATTTCACAGCAGTCTTTATTTATTTATTTTGGTTCCTGGAGTTTGGCTTTGTTTGCAGTACAGAAATCATTTGGAGACATCACTGAAGCAAAGGTTGTGTCAAATCAATACTGTGCTGTAGCTTGGTCCGTTGAAGAAGCCATATCTGGGATACAGAAGAAGCTCCTATGTTTATCTGCTTTATGATGGATTTATTTCCCCTCTGCGCTCATCAGTTTTAATATGTTAAAACACCGCACACAGGCTTCCTCCAAAAAACTATCCAAGTCTGGAGTTTGGTTAGAACTGGAGGCCCATGTAAACCAAGTTTGTGGCTGGGCTGGGTGGGTACTGTCCTGACACATGACGTGAATGGAAAGGGGTGGGGAGGAGTAAGGGATGCTGTCCCCGGTTACAGACATTCAGTTCTGAACCTCCTCACCACCAAGAGGACAAGATGGCACGCAAGCTGCACTGACCCAGCTCTTGAACAATGGAAGCTCATAACTGCAAAGCCTACGCTGATTAAAAGATACAAATACTGTATCAAGTTCTCTGTATCAGTATCACAAGGTTTTAAAACTGATCCTTCACTAGAAAACGCAAGCCAGTATTGGTCAAATTGAACAGAACGTGGGAACCTACTAATTCGGAAGAGCCACTCCATGAAAACAAGTTAATACATGATATTAGAAAGAGGAGGAATATTTACTGGTACAGTGCTCTGCAATCTCTCAGTTTAGATTACAAAAGCAGGCCTTACAATACTGATTTCATACAATATGCATCATTTGCCAAATTTTAAGTTTGCCGTTAATTAGATGATAACATGTACTGCTGTTAGTCTTCCCCATAGATGTCATTTTTCTTGCGCTTCATTTCCTCAAAGTCAAACTCGGATCCCATCATCCTCTTATAGATGTCCTTAATGTCATCACAGGTTGTCTCAAAGTGAGTTGTTGCATCATAGGTACGGGATATAAAGATCTGGCTTTCTGTTCCAAGTCTTTTGGTACAAGGAGGTCACTGATGCTAACGAATTTCTGCTCAATTGGTTCCAAGAACTCCAGGACTGGTCTGATTTCCTTCTCGGGCTCCTTGGTCTCCACCATTGTGCTGGCGATGGCGATGTGCTTGCCTTGTGCGGCCACACTGTGTGCAGAGGAGATCATGCAGAGGTAGATATCTGACTTCCGGTTGACTTGGTTCTGTGGAATAATGATCTGGCAGGAGTTGGCATCATTGGTGTTTTTGATGGGGTGGCTGAGGATACAGATGACTCTGATCACCTGGCCCACTTTTTCTACTGGATCTTTCACGTAGCTGGGATTGCAGATGAGCGGCTTACAGCAAGCAATCTCTCCTTCAGATTTTACACCAATCACCTTTCCATTGTGCATAATGACTTCTTCAGTTGGTTTATTAAGCATGTAGGTACCTCCATAAATAGCACTTAGCCATGCAAATCCTGTGGCAGTTCTCCAAGGCCGTAGAGTGGATAAAGGCATGGGCTTTTGCCATATCTTGCCAAAGATTCGCTATAAAGTTTAATCCTATTAATGGTTTCACAACATGGCTGATCTAAATAGTCATCAGTTCTGTAAAGTGCCAGGGCATGACCAGTAAAATCTATAACATCTTGGCCCAAGTCAAATTTCTTATACATCTCTCGCATTGATGTCTTCTTAGGATCAATGCCCTCAAAAGGTAGAGGATCGTTCTCATCAAAGTTGGCGACATATACCAGGAATTTTCTGAATCGACGATTTTCAAACAGCCCCATTAGGCTAGATGCCAGGGCTTCTGCTTCAGTGGAAGGAACCTTGTAGATCTTTCCTCCCTTATAAACAAAGCTCCCTTCAGTTACTTTGAAATCCAGATGGCGTGTGACCTCCGTAAAAAGCAGCATCTTAACCAGCTGACCATTTGCCATAAGGAATGTGGGGATTAAGTCAACATTCCAGTCTCTTTCTCTGCCCATGGATGCTGGTGGAGCTCTGGATATCTTAAATCTTTTGTATAAATCTTCCAGCGGTGTTATAGATGCACCCTCTCCTCCGTAATACGGGTTTCTATCCATGTGAAAAACTTTCTTCCCATTCACTGACATTATACCTGGCAGGATACACTCCCTCAGGCCAGTGCCCAGCACGATCATGTCGTACTGCTCATTCATGGCGGGGCCAGGCGCAGACAGAGACCCAGAGAAGACTCAGAGCTCTAGGGGTCTGGGGCTGCGGCTCCCTGAGGAGGAGGCGGACCTGGGGGCGAGCGCTCAGGCAGGCCAGACGGGGCCGAGGGAAAAGGGAAGCAGAAGCAGAGACTACACGGAGCTGGCGAGCGGGGAAGGTAGGGAAGGCTGCGAGGGAGCCACAGCAGTCTTTAGACTGAGAAAGTGAACTCCTAAACCCCCCTTCACTGCAGTGCCCTCCGTGTGCTCCATCAGTGAGCTCCACCCAATATATTACTTTTTATATGAATTCTTTATTAGAGACATTTTGGAAGCAATGCCATTGATTCCAAAAGTTGCTCTAATGGTGGAAAAAACGGGCAGCCAGCAGCCCAACAGTGATGACTGTCAGTGGTCCTGAGCTTTTGGCCATTCTCAAAAGCATCCTGTTTAGGGCTATTCCTCACTAGTTCTGTTTGCTAAGTAAGAAGAGTGTGGTTCATCTGGTGACAAGAAGCTGAAACTGATCCTTGGTAGTTCAAACAGCAAAAATCAATATGCTTTGAAAAGGTGGTGCCATTTTTCACCAAGTCCAGGGAGGAAGTGAAGAACTAGGCCTTGATGGGAAGAAGGACAGAAGCCAGAGGCCTCCCAGGGAACTCAGTCAGTCTGTGGACTTTTCTTCTGTGGCAAATGCTATTACCTGACTCAGTTCCAGAGACCTTTTGTGCCTCCCATAGATTTCCACTTTTTCATTAGAATCAAATGGTTTAACTGGGCCAGAGACTCAAAGTTACGTAGGAAGGCATGGCTGCTGCAGGCTCAGTCTGGGGAGTCAGGGAAATTTCCAAAAGGGATAACTGTTGCAAATCAGGGAGTCACCCCAAGATCTTTTTCTCAAATTATATGTTTGCTGCCCATCTCACATAATATCTTTATACTCATGTCTCCAAAGATGTCTCTACATAACCTAACCTAATTATTGCACATCAAATCACAAGTTTGCACATCCCTTCTTCAACCTGGGACAAAATCACAACCAGCTGTTGCCTCAAGATGAATTAACATCATCAGGGTTTCTGCTCCGAGGCCAGGATGTTAGTTTGATAGTAACTCCTCTGGTAGTTCCATTATGATTCTGTCTCAGATCACTATACTTGGAAGCAATAGGAACATTTAACCACTGCTATATAACAGTGAAGAAGAAGAAAAGATGTGCAAATAGAAAAGAATAAAAAGGCATAATTTTTGTTTAATAAAATGGAAGTGGTGGAAGCAACTTAAACATCCACTGGCAGATGAATGAATAAAGAAGATGTACTATATATATATTATTATATATAATAAAGAAGATATGCAAATATATATATATATTTGCAGCAATAAGGACGTACCTAAAGGTTATCACACTAAATGAAGTAAGTCAGAAAGAAAAAGACAAATATTATATGGTATCACTTATATGTGGAATGTAAAATATGACACAAATAATTATTTACAAAATAGAAACAGACTCACAGACATAGAAAACCAACTTATGATTACCAAAGGGGAAAGGGCAGGGGAAGGATAAATTAGGAGTTTGGGGTTAATATATGTACACTACTATATATAAAATAGATAATCAACAAAGATCTACTGTGGAGCACAGGGAACTATATTTAATAGCTTATAATAACGTATAATGGAAAACAGCCTCTCTCTCTATATATATATATATAAATCACTTTGCTGTACACTTGAAACTAACACAACATTGTAAATTAATTATTTCTCAAGACAAAAATGGAGGTGGTAATTAGTCATTCCTCTGAGACTTTCCTAGCAAGCAAAGGGACAGTGGTAGAGGTGATCGGTATTCATTTCTTAAGCTGGCCAAGAGGTCACAGCAGATGTTGACGATTTCCCTCCTCCACCACTCAGTGCATGTTGCCCTTACCTCTGACCCAGCATCAAGGATTAACAAGAACAATGGCCTTGATGGCTTCACAGTTGCTTCTCCTTGGACTTACTCCCATTGCAATGCAAACATATACATGATATGCAATCATATGCAGATAAGCATTCAGGTAGAAAGCTGAGGCTCTCTGTTGCCTCTTTAATTTTCTCATAGAGGTACACCTGAAATTTGGCAATCTAGACATTGAATGTAGAGGAAGAGCCAGCCCTGTCAGATGATAAACTTGCTGCCTTTATATTCACAGTTCTATATCAGCAGATATATAACTGCTGTATATTAGATAACATATCATGTGCTATGCATATGTGACCCTGGGACAAGTTCCCTTTACCTGCTCTCCAGCAAGGACCTGGGGCTTTTCCACTTATGTACATGGAAAGGCTTTTCAAGAACAATTCTAGCTTTAGTCTACCTCAGACTTAGCCCTTTACTAGTCAGCTTTCTTTGCTAGTTTGATTAATTCAGACCTTCATCCCTAAGACGTCTGAGACTTTGAAGATCCTGTCTGTGAGTATAGAGTGGCTTTCCATTACCTGCCGTGGAAATGGAAAGATTTCTTCCAGTTTCAGCCATACTGCTTCTATGTAGCTGCATCTCCAGTGGTGACAATAATGACCGAGTCAAATATCATCATCCCAGGACTTCTCTGGTGGCCCAGTGGTTAAGACTTCGACTTCCAATGCAGGGGGTGTGGGTTCGATACCTGGTCAGGAAGCTAAGATCCCACATGCCTTGTGGCGAAACACCAAAACATAAAATGGAAGCAATATGTTATGAATCCAATAAAAACTTTAAAAATGGTCCACATCAAAAATAAAATCTAAAAAAGCAAACAAAAGATGGTGTTATATAGAGAAGAGAAGAGGGAGGAGGGAGATAGAGACTAATAAATATGTGAAAAGATGTTCAACATTATTCATTATTAGAGACATGTGAATTAAAACCACAATGAGGTATCATCTCATGCTGGTCAGAAAGGCCGCCATCAAAAAGTCTACAAACAATAAATGCTGGAGAGGTTGTGGAGAAAAGGGAACCCTCTTACACTGTTGGTGGGAATGCAAACTGGTATAACCACTATGGAGAACAGTGGAGATTCCTTAAAAATCTGGAAATAGAACTGCCATATGACCCAGTAATCCCACTGCTGGGCATACACACCAAGGAAACTAGAACTGGAAGAGACACATGGACCCCAGTGTTAATTGCAGCACCATTTAGAATAGCTAGGACATGGAAGCAACCTAGATGTCCATTGGCAGATGGGTGGATAAGGAAGTTGTGGTACACATACACAATGTCAATGTATGGCAAAAACCACCACAATATTGTAATTATCCTCTAATTAAAATAATTTAAAAAGAAACCAAGATATATTGTCTGAATCGAGGCTCTGTAATGCCTCCTACATTCCCTCCAACTGGCAAAGTCCTACCCATCCTTAAGGTCAAATCATACGTTCCTATGGGGCTGCTGTGAGGTTTAAATGAAAGGTCCATGAAAGCACAGAGCAGAAACTCACACACACATAGCCCTCCCCGTCCCCACCAGGAAGCCCAGTTCCATGGCAGAAGGTACAGCTGGTGGGAACCAGGTGAGGAGGTGACAATCCCCCTTGCTCGGTGAGCCCATCTCAGCCTCACTGGGTCAGCTGAAGCTGATGGTGACCACACAGACTCTGCTGACACTAGATTTCTCACCTGTCAAACTATAAACAAGACTCGGTCCATGAGACTCCTTCAATCTTCACATTATCTTTCCACATCAGATGGCATGGCCCATGCAGAACCCATGGCGACCCACCCGCAGAAGCAGGTGGTTAGATGCATCATCACCCCCACAAACAAAGCCTGACAGTCAGCATCTCAGTGCGTCCAGCCAAGCAGCTCCTCTCTGCGGTTACCTCACCCCAGCTCGCCAACGACCAGACAGCATGTCTAGGCGCAGAGCACAAGCTATTTAACATCTGTGCTTCAGGGTCAGGTCTCTGTTTAAGATGAATGAGCCTGCTGAGGTCGTTTGTTGAAGTGAGGGAGCAAAAACAGGCTGCCAGACAGCAGGACATAGCCACCTTTCCCTTCCTATCACCCTGATAGGCTTGGGTCCTGTGTGGCCTGAATAATTCACCATATGCTTGCTGACATTATTCCTCTGGGCTTTTTGACTCCAATCACTTTTCTGATCATTAGAAAGTGAAAGTGAAGTCGCTCAGTCGTGTCCGACCCTCAGCGACCCCATGAACTGCAGCCTACCAGGCTCCTCCATCCATGGGATTTTCCAGGCAAGAGTACTGGAGTGGGGTGCCATTGCCTTCTCCGATCATTGAGGGAGTTAAAAATTGCCTTAATCTCCATCGGGCAGCAAGACTTGATGTCCATGTGAGATCTCTTCCTCCACTTTACAGATGAGAACACTGAGGCTGGGAGGTCAGATCTTCCTGGGGAACAGGGTGGACCAGGTAAGTGAGGATTCAAACCCAAGTCCTCGAGACCACACTCTGTGATCTTGACCCTGAATTACGCAGCTCACTTTGTTTGTTTCTTACGAACCACACCACTCAGATCGGCTCTCTTCCCTCTACCTCCTGCATGATATCAACAGAGGTGATGTCCCATAAACATCACAGACACTGCACTGACTCATGGACAGAACGAGGCAAGACCTTGAGAGCTGAGCAGTGATTGGAAGTAATTCACAAACCCATGCTCAGGCACCCTGAGTCCTCATGGGGCCCCTGATCTCTGGGCAACTGCAGTCCCCACATCACTGAGATTTTGTCCAGGAAGCCTCACTATTTACAGTCATTTTGTGTCTCACTGTCTTGCACTAAAGGATGGCTTTAGATAACAATCAGGTCCTTCTGAAGACTATTCTACCCACAATCTATATAGAGCCAGGCTATATATTTAGCAAGGCTTCTTTGCAAAATAGGAAGGCTGCCATTTCTACATTGATGAAGGAAGCAGTGGTTCTAAATACCAAAGCCACCTCCGATCTCTATGGGAGGGCATCAGGTGGGTTGATAGTGGCCAACAAGAACTGAGGTGTGCCGGGCACCTCCAGCCAGCCACCGTGTGCCCAGTTCCTCTGCTCAGTCCTGATCCCTTTCTTTCCCCACCTCTCTCTTTCCTCAAAGGTTTATCTTATTGGGTGGTCAACACCTGCTAGCCTCTAGCCTCTGTGATCAGCCTCCCTGGAGGCTGAGACATCTCAGACATGTGCAGGAATGCGGAGGAGACATATGGACATCTCGTGGGACTGCTGACTTACAGCCAATAAGGGGACATGAGAGTCACTAACATTTATCATTTCTCATCTCTGAACCTGCATAAGGCACATGGACTGTCACTTCCTGACAACTGAGGTCATCAGCATCCCTTCTTGTTTACACTGTGAAATGGACAGCATTCGCTGACCCAGCCTAAACATCCTGGCTTGACCATCGCAGATTCTGCCTAGTGTGATAAGACCCGTACCTGCATCCGGAGCTTAGAGCAGTGCCTGCAAAACAGTGGGCACTCAGTGATCGAGGAACTGAACTGCTACAGTGAACATAAAGCCCAGGACAGGCTTGATGCCATAACTTCAGCAAGAAATTAGCCAAAAATGCTTCATGAATGATGATGATATTAGTGTTGTTATCAACACAAAGCAATAGTGCCTGAAATATACAATAGCGAATAACCCTCATGCAGGCAGGTCATTATTACAGCAGAAAAGGAAACCCACCAGAAGGGACCCTATTGTGTAGGGTACCTCCCTCCTTCTCCCGTCAGGTGACAACAGAACCAGGTGCCCTGGCGTGTCAAGAGGTGAGAGAGCCAAAGAAACCTGTGCTTCTGCCATTTGAGAGCTGTGGTTACAAAGGTCTATCTTCATTGCGAATTTTCTCCTCTCAAACCAAAGCTGCAACTTTGTAATTCCATAGGCATATGGAGGTGGATGATCTGCTCAACCCTCTAATAAAATTTACTTCCAAGGAGCAGCTACTATGGGAAGAGAAAGGAATTCTTGTAAATATGTAAGGCTGCAAAACACAAGCCCCGAGTGACCCCTGGCCCCCAGATGCCAGGTAGAAGCCCAGCTCTCAGACCCGCAGGGAACAGCTGGGTGGGACACAGCTGAGCTAACCACAGGGCATGCACAGGATCCTGTCTTCCAGGCCAGAACTGAAGGTTATCACCTTTGCCTTTAATAAGGATGCTTCGAGAAAGGTCGCAGGGAGCTGGCTCCTGTATTTGCTATAAACACACTGTCAGATCAATTGTCAAAATGTTACCAGGATCACATCTTCTGTGTATACGGAGAAGGCAATGGCACCCCACTCCAGTACTCTTGCCTGGAAAATCCCATGGACAGAGGAGCCTGGTGGGCTGCAGTCCATGGGGTCGCTAAGAGTCGGACACGACTGAGCGACTTCCTTTTCACTTTTCCCTTTCTTGCATTGGAGAAGGAAATGGCAACCCACTCCAGTGTTCTTGCCTGGAGAATCCCAGGGACAGGGGAGCCTGGTGGGCTGCTGTCTATGGGGTCACACAGAGTCGGACACGACTGAAGTGACTTAGCAGCAGCAGCAGCATACCATGAAATGGGCTTCCCACGCGGAGCTAGTGGTAAAGAACCCACCTGCCAATGTAGAAGACATAAGAGACATGGGTTCAATCCCTAGGTTGGGAAGATCTCCTGGAGGAGGGCATGGCAACCCACTCCAGTATTCTTGCCTGGAGAATCCCATGGACAGAGGACCCTGGTGGATTACAATTCATGGGGTCACAAAGAGTCGGACACAACTGAAGCAACTTAGCATGCATGCATATAACATGAAATAAGGCACAACATTGCACATTATGTTTTCAAAAAATTATTTTCAATGACCTGGGGGTAAAAATAAGCTCACAATAGGATATAGATTGAGAAAATGAGAGGTACAAGTTACAGTCTGGAGCTTAAAAAAACTGTCAGAGCACAGCAGAACACTGGTAATTGCTTCGTGTCTGATACATATCACTACTTTGCTTTCTATTTCTGCCTTAAGCCTGAAATTTTCCGTAATAAAAAGTTTAAAAGATGAAAAGTTTTCAATGCAATAAAATGCCAACTGCTTTTAATACTAGGTAGTAGGATTGGGGATGATTTCTATTTTTTTATTTATATGCACTTTCAAATTTTTCTACAAGACATATTTTACAAGAAGAAGTCAAGCTACTTTAAAAATGTGTGCCATAACAATAGATTTTGAAAGATTTTTTTTTCTCCCTCTTCCCCTTCTCTTTTTTCTTTTTAATTTATATTTTTGATTGAAGGATAATTGCTTTATAGAATTTTGTTGTTTTTTGTCAAACCTCAACATGAATCAGCCATAGGTATACATATCTCGAAATTGAAAGAGGAGAGTGAAAAAGTTGGCTTAAAGCTTGACATTCAGAAAACTAAGATCATGTCATCTGGTTCCATCACGTCATGACAAATAGATGGGGAAACAGTGGAAACAGTGGCTGACTTTATTTTTCTGGGCTCCAAAATCACTGCGAATGGTGATTGTAGCCATGAAATTAAAAGATGCTTGCTCCTTGGAAGGAAAGTTATGACCAACCTAGACAGCACATTAAAAAGCAGAGATGTTACTTTGTCAACAAAGGTCTGTCTAGTCAAGGCTATGGTTTTTCCAGTAGCCATGTATGGATGTGAGAGTTGGACTATAAAGAAAGCCGAGTGCTGAAGAATTGATGCTTTTGAACTGTAGTGTTGGAGAGGACTCTTGAGAGTCCCTTGGACTGCAAGAAGATCCAACCAGTCCATCCTAAAGGAGATCAGTCCTGAGCGTTCATTGGAGGGACTGAATTTTGAAGCTGAAACTCCAATACTTTGGCCACCTAATGTGGAAAGCTGACTCATTTGAAAAGACCCTAATGCTGGGAAAGATTGAGGGCAAGAGAAGGGGATGACAGAGGATGAGATGGTTGGATGGCATCACTGACACAATGGACATGGGTTTGGGTAAACTCCGGGAGTTGGTGATGGACAGGGAGGCCTGGTGTGTTGCAGTTCATGGGGTTGCAAAGAGTCAAACACGGCTGAGTGACTGAATTGAACTGATACATATATCCCCTCCCTTTTGAGCCTCCCTCCCAACTCCCTCCCCATCCCACCCCTCTAGTTTGACACAGAGCCCCTGTTTGAGTTTCCTGAGCCATATAGCTAATTCCCCTTGGCTACCTATTTTACGTATGGTAATGTAAGTTTCATGGGAAATAGATGGGGAAACAGTGGAAACAGTGTCAGACTTTATCTTTTGGGGGCTCCAAAATCACTGCAGATGGTGACTGCAGCCATGAAATTAAAAGACGCTTACTCCTTGGAAGAAAAGTTACGACCAACCTAGATAGCATATTCAAAAGCAGAGACATTTCTTTGCCAACAAAGGTCCGTCTAGTCAAGGCTATGGTTTTTCCAGTGGTCATGTATGGATGTGAGAGTT
Organism: Cephalophus harveyi; assembly: GCA_006410635.1. NCBI lineage: Eukaryota > Metazoa > Chordata > Mammalia > Artiodactyla > Bovidae > Cephalophus > Cephalophus harveyi. The sequence goes on along the minus strand of SJYT01061339.1, from coordinate 19,106 downwards.
GGTTTGTGAAGAAAGCTGAGTGCCGAAGAATTGATGCTTTTGAACTGTGGTGTTGGAGAAGACTCTTGAGAGTCCCTTGGACTGCAAGGAGATCCAACCAGTACATCCTAAAGGAGATCAGTCCTGGGTGTTCTTTCGAAGGAATGATGCTAAAGCTGAAACTCCAGTACTTTGGCCACTTCATGTGAAGAGTTGACTCATTGGAAACGACTCTGATGCTGGGAGGGATTGGGGGCAGGAGGAGAAGGGGATGACAGAGGATGAGATGGTTGGATGGCATCACCGACTCGATGAATGTGAGTCTGAGTGAACTCCGGGAGTTAGTGATGGACAGGGAGGCCTGGCGTGCTGCAATTCATGGGGTCCGAAAGAGTTGGACACGACTGAGTGATTGAACTGAACTGAACTGAACTGAATGTAAGTTTCCATGTTACTCTTTCCATACATCTCACCCTCTCCTCCCCTCTCTCCATGTCCTTGTCTATTCTCTATGTCTGTTTCTCCACTGCTGCCCTGTGAATAAGTTCTTCAGTACCATTCTTCTAAATTCCTTATATATGTGTTAGAATATGATATTTATCTTTCTCTTTCTGACTCACCTCACTCTGTATAATAGGTTTTGTGTTCATCTATCTCATCAGAACTGACTCAAATGTGTTCCCTTTTATGACTGAATAGTATTCCATTGTGTGTATGTACCACAACTTCTTTATCCATTCATCTGTTAATGGACATCTAGGTTGCTTCTATGTTCTAGCTATTGTAAACAGTGCTGCAACAAAAAATGGGATACATGTGTCTTCTTCAATTTTGGTTTCCTCAGGGTATATGCCTAGGAGTGGGATTGCTGGGTCATATGGTGGTTTTATCCCTAATTTTTTAAGGAATCTCCATACCGTCTTTCATAGTGGCTGTACCAATTTACATTCCCACCAACAGCACAAGAGCAGTCCCTTTTCTCCACACCCTCTTCAGCATTTATTGTTTGTAGACTTTTTAAGGATGTCCATTTTGACTGGTGTGAGGCGGTATCTCATTGTAGTTTTGATTTGCATTTCTCTAATAATGAGCAATGTTGAGCATCTTTTCATGTGTTTGTTAGCCATCTGTATGTCTTGTTTGGAGAAATGTCTGTTTAGGTCTTTTCCCCACTTTGTGATTGGGTTGTTTGTTTTTCTGTCATTGAGTTGTATGAGTTGCTTGTATATTTTGGAAATTAATCCTTTGTCAGTTGTTTCACTTGCTATTATTTTCTCCCATTCTGCTGCTAAGTCTCTTCAGTCATGTCCGACTCTGTGTGACCCCAGAGACGGCAGCTCACCAGGCTCCCCCGTCCCGGGGATTCTCCAGGCAAGAACACTGGAGTGGGTTGCCATTTCCTTCTCCAATGCATGAAAGTGAAAAGTGAACAGACATGCGACCCCATGGACTGCAGCCTACCAGGCTCCCCCGTCCATGGGATTTTCCAGGCAAGAGGACTGGAGTGGGGTGCCATTGCCTTCTCCATTTCTCCCATTCTAAGGGTTGTCTTTTCACCTTGCTAAGTGTTTCTTTTGCTGTGCAAAAGCTTTTAAGTTTAATCAGGTCCCACTTGTTTACTTTTGTTTTTATTTCCATTACTCTAAGAGGTAGGTCATAGAGGATCTTGCTTGGATTTATCTCATCGAGTGTTCTGCCTATGTTTTCCTCTAAGAGTTTTATAGTTTCTGGTCTTACATTTAGGTCTTTAATCCATTTTGAGTTTGTCTTTGTGTATGATGTTAGGAAGTGTTCTAATTTCATTCTTTTACATGTAGCTGTCCAGTTTTACCAGCACCATTTATTGAAGAGGCTGTCTTTGCCCCATTGTGTATTCTTGCCTCCTTTGTCAAATATAAGATACCCATAGGTGCATGGGTTTATTCCTGGGCTTTCTATCTTGTTCCATTGGTCTATGTTCCTGCTTTTGTGCCAGTACCATACTGTCTTGATGACTGTAGCTTTGTAGTATAATCTGAGGTCAGGAAGGTTGATTCCTCCAGCTCCATTCTTCTTTCTCATGACTGCTTTGGCTATTCAGGGTTTTCTGTGTTTCCATATGAATGTGAAATTTTTTGTTCTAAGAGTGGGATTGCTGGGTCATATGGTGGTTTTATGAACAAGGAAATTACAAATTCTGTGAAAAATATCATTTGTAATTTGATAGGGATCGCATTGAGTCTATAGATTGTGTTTGGTAGTACAGTCATTTTCACAATATTGATTCTTCCTACCCAGGAACATGGACTATGTCTCCATCTGTTTATGTCATCTTAGATTTCTTTTATTAGTGTCTTATAATTTTCTGTGTACAGTTCTTTTGTCTCTGTAGGTAAGTTTATTCCTATATATTTAATTCTTTTTGTTGCAATGGTGAATGAGATTGATTCCTTAATTTCTCTTTCTAATTTTTCTTTGTTAGTATATAGAAATCCAAGTGATTTCTGTGTATTGATTTTGTATCCTACAACTTTTTAAAATTCACTGATTAGCTCTAGCAATTTTCTGATACTATCTTTAGGATTTTCTATGTACAGTATCATGTCATCTGCAAATAGTGAGAGCTTTACTTCTTCTTGTCCAATCTGGATTCCTTTTATTTCTTTTTCTTCTCTGATTGCTGTAGCTAGGACTTTCAGAGCTATGTTGAATAATAGTGGTAAAAGTGGACACCCTTGTCTTGTTCCTGACCTTAGGGGAATGCTTTCAGTTTTTCACCACTGAGAATAATGTTTGCTGTAGGATTATCATATATGACCTTTACTATGTTGAGGTAAGTTCCTTCTATGCCCATTTTTTAAAGAGTTTTAATCATAAAGCTGAATTTTGTCAAAGGCTTTTTCTGCATCTATTGAGATGATCATATGGTTTTAATCTTTCAATTTGTTAATATGGTGTATCACATTGATTGATTTGCGTATATTGAAGAATCCTTGCATCCCTGGAATAGACCCAACTTGATCATGGTATATGAGCTTTTTGATGTGTTGCTGAATTCTGTTTGCTAAAATTTTGTTGAGGATTTTTGCATCTATGTTCATCAGTGATATTGGCCTGTAGTTTTCTTTCTTTTGTTGTCTTTGCCTGGTTTTGGTATCAGGGTGATGGTGGCCTCATAGAATGAGTCTGGAAGTGTTCCTTCCTCTGTAATTTTTTGGAAGAGTTTTAGAAGGATAGGCATTAGCTCTTCTCTAAATGTTTGATAGAATTCTCCTGAGAAGTCATCTCATCCTGAGCTTTTGTTTTGGGAGATTTTTTTTTATCACAGCTTCAATTTCAGTGCTTGTAATTTGGTTGTTCATAATTTCTATTTCTTCCTGGGTCAGCCTTGAAAGATTGAACTTATCTAAGAATCTGTCCATTTCTTTCAGGTTATCCATTTTATTGCCACATAGTTGTTCATAATAGTCTCTTATCATCCTTTGTATTTCCGCATTGTCTGTAGTAGCCTCTCCTTTTTCATTTCTAATTTTGTTGATTTGATTCTTCTCTCTTTTGTTCTTGATGAGTCTGGCTAAAGGTTCATCAATTTTGTTTATCTTCTCAAAAATAAGCTTTTAGTTTTACTAATTTTTACTATTACTTCTTTCATTTCTTTTTCATTTATTTCTGCTCAGATCTTTATGATTTCTTTCCTTCTACTAATTTTGGAGTATTTTTGTTCTTTTTCTGGTTGTTTTAGGTGTAAAGTTAGGTTGTCTGTTTGATGTTTTTCTTGTTTCTTGAGGTAGGATTGTATTTTTATAAACTTCCTTCTTAGAACTGCTTTTGCTGCATCCCATAGGTTTTTAGTTATAATGTTTTCATTGTCATTTGTCTCTAGAAATTTTTTTATTTCCCTTTTGATTTCTTCAGTAACCTGTTCGTTATTTAGAAACGTGTTGTTTAATCTCCATGTGTTTGTGTTTCTTCCAGTTTTTTTTTTTAGGCCTGGTGTGCTGCGATTCATGGGGTCACAAAGAGTCGGACACGACTGAGTGACTGAACTGAACTGAACTGATCTGTGACCCAAGATTTGGTCTCTCCTGGGAATGTTCCCTGTGCACTTGAGAAGAAGGTATATTCTTCTGCATTTGGGTGGAATGTTCTGAAGATATCAATAAGATCCATCTCACGTAATATATCATTTAAGACTTGTGTTTCCTTATTAATTTTCTGTTTTGATGATCTTTCCAATGGTGTGAGTGGGGTGTAAAGTCTCCTACTATTATTGTGTTACTGTCAATTTCTCTTTTTATGTCTGTTAATGTTTGTCTTATGTATTGAGGTGCTTCTATGTTGGCTGCATAGATATTTACAATTGTTATGTCTTCCTCTTGGATTGATCCCTTGATAATTATGTAATGTCCTTCCTTATTTCTTGTAATCTTCTTTATTTTAAGATCTATTTTGTCCGATATGAGTACTGCTACACCAGCTTTCTTTTGCTTCACAATTACATGGAATGGATTTTCCCATCCTCTCACTTTCAGTCTATATGTGTCTTTAGGTCTGAAGTGGGTTTCTTGTAGACAGCATATATATGGGTCTTGTATTTGTATTCACTCAGCCAGTCTGTGTCTTTTGGTTGGTACATTTAATCCATTCACATTTAAAATAATTATTGATATATATGTTCCTATTGCCATTTTCTTAGTTGTTTGGGGTTGATTCTGTAGATCTTTTTTCTTCTCTTGTATTTCTTGACTATATAAGTCCCTTTAAATTTTGTTTTAAAGCTGGTTTGGTGGTACTGAATTCTCTTAACTTTTGCTTGTCATGTCTTTATCTTATATGCAGGATAGATTACTTGGCCAGATCTTATGCTCATGCAAGAGCAGACCTCGTTTTGAGTGTGGCCATTTGTCTTGAATATTGGGCATGTTTTCTTGATTCCCTAGATGTGGAGGATTTTTGAATTGTGTCCTTGACATTATGGATGTGATGCCATGGAGGCATGTATTGTGTTCTACTCCTCCATTTAACTTGGTGAGACTCGAGCCATAAATAAAATGACAACCCAACTCTCAGGTTGGTTCTTTCATCCTTAGTGGAGGGACTTAGCCTCCATTCGAACTCAGGGGTCAATCAGGGACTTATAAAAATTGCATATTTTTGATGCTTCCCTTTTGATGCTTTTCAGGATTTTCTTCTCACTTTCCAGTACACTGAAAAGTGAGAATCCCTGATAGCTCAGTTGGTAAAGAATCTGCCTGCAATGTAGGAGACCCTGGTTCAATTCCTGGGTCAGGAAGATCCTCTGGAGAAGGGATAAGCTATCCACTCCTGTATTCTTGGGCTTATCTTGTGGCTCAGCTGGTAAAGAATCCACCTGCAATGCAGGAGACTTGGGATCAATCCCTGAGTTGGGAAGATCCCCTGGAGAAGGGAATGACTACCCACTCCAGTATTCTGGCCTGGAGAATTCCATGGACTGTATAGTCCATGGGGTCACAAAGAACTGAACACGATTGAGTGACTTTCACACTTTTATCAGTACACATGATTATCCTGAAGTCTGTCTTCTGGTTTTTCAAGCCAGAAAGACTGCATTTAGTTGTTGTTCTAATGGATCTATATACAATTTGACATCCAAGAGTTAGAAAACCTGTTTTTTTCCAAGTATACATGAAACATTCATAAAAATTAATCATGAAATCTCCCTATATATTTTAAAGTATAAAAGAAAGGAAAAGAGTGAAAGTCAGTCAGTCATGTCTGACTCTTTGCAACCCCATGGACTGTAGGTTACCAGGCTTCTCTGCCCATGGAATTTTCCACGCAAGAATACTGGAGTGGGTAGCCGTTCCCTTCTCCAGGGGATCTTCCCAACCCAGAGATTGAACCCAGGTCTCCCATGTTGCAGCAGATTCTTACCATCTGAGCCACCAGGGAAACCCCATTCTAAAGTATAAGCACTATAATAGACTCTCTGTTCACAAAACACTTAAATTAGACATTTATATCAATAGGACAATTTAAAATATTTTATATATATTGAGGGGAAAAAAAAACTCTTCTAAATGTCTAATGAACCAAAAAGAAAGCATAGTATTAAACTTAAAAGCATTTGAAACTGAATAATAATGGAAATACTACATATAAAAACTTGTTGTGTAGCCATGTCCAACTCTTAGGCGAGTTACTTAATTCATCTTTGTCTTAGTTTCCTTGTCTGAAAAACGGGAAAGATACTATTATTCCATGTTTAGAATTATTGAAAAGATTAAATGACAAAATACATCTGAAGTGCTTAGGAATGTTGTTATTATAATTATATACCTGAGAGTTCTATTTTTGTGTCATTTTGATATTTCTACCAATGCATTTAGTCATTTGCTCAATGAGTAATTATTGTGATTTACTTCAACTTTTTAGGCAATTTGTCATTTAGGATAGCACTAGATGAAATTCCCTGATAAATGTTCATAAATGTGTTAAAGCTGTCTCTTATACACATCTAGATGTGTATAAGAGACAGGCAAATAAGGTTACTGATTCTTAGAGTTTTCTTTTGTCCTGAAAGTAATCAGAAGATTCTTAAAATTAAGGGGATTTGAAAAAAAAATTCCAGACCAGTATCCACTTTTTAGCATTCTCCTTTCATCGCCATCTATTGAAAAAGACCTGAAAGGGAGAGGTCATTGGGTCAGCTTCAGACCTAGCATTTTCTGCAAAGCTCATCTGAAGAAAAAGCGTCATAGTTTTCCACACCCCCTCCATAAACTGTGTAGTCTCCAGGGATAATTGCTCATTATAAAGATGTTTTTAAAAGAAATCCATAGACATTTTATTGATGTTTCCAAGAAAACCCAAGACTGAGAATAAAATCTTATATATAAAGGTCTGCAGATGAAATTACACAACCTGTCTGGAACCGAAAGTAGAATGTACGTTTTTCAGTTTGTGGGGAAAAAAGGATACAATGAGTTAATTGTATTTGAGGGCATTTCTCATCTTGTGGCCCAAAACGTTCCTCTGTTGGCTGAGGAGGAGTGCCTCGTGGAGAGGGATTTGTTGTGGTGCGTGTAGTGTGATGTATGGTCACATGGGTTTGTTTTTCATAAGTGAAAAATAATCGAAGAAGAAATTTTAGTTTTCTTCGAACCCCAGAATATTCTCTCTGGCACCAGCCTCTTCAACTGGGGACAGTGAGAAGCTGTTTGGCTAAGTCAGCAGTACGAGATGCTTCCTGTTTGTTTCTATGATGATTTACGCTTTCTGACTCAATTGCTCATCACCTGTTTGCCTCTCCTCTCCCTCTTGAATATACAGTAAGTCACTCCCAAGCAGACTCCAGTCCCTCCAGCCAAACACTACTTTCATCATTGCTTCAACTCAGCCCCACAGTTCATTACTCCCCAATTAGACACATCAGAAGCAGGTGTCAAGGAAAGCTCCCCGCTTCCAATGCAGGGGGCCACAGGTTCAATCCCCGGTCAGGGAACTAAGAGTCCACATGCCACATCATGCAGCCAGAAATTTTTTAAAATAAAAAGAAGTAGATGACAGGTTTGTGAGCAGAACCAGCCTATATATTACTGTACCATCTAGAGTCTGCATTGGACAGATCGGACCTGGAAAGAGGGTTGATGATCCCTGCTCCCCTCCTCTCCTGAGTCCGTCTTCTCTTGAAACATATATCTAATTACACTGAGTCCATTTCTGATCACAGTTAAGAGCAGGCCCTCTAGACTCCACTCAGCTTGCCTGTTGTTTTTATTCAGCCACTGAGTTGTATTCAACTCTTTGCAACCCCATGAACTGTAGAACACCAGGCTCCCTTGTTCTCCACTATCACCTGGCATTTGCTCAGATTCATGTCCATTGATTTGGTGATGATATGTAACCATTTCTTCTTCTATTGCCCCCTTCTCATTTTGCCTTCATTCTTTTCCAGCATCAGGGTCTCTTCCAATGAGTCAGCCCTTCACATCAGGTGGCCAGAGTATTGGAGCTTTAGTATCAGTCCTCCCATTGAATATTCAGGGTTGATTTCCTTTAGGATGAAAATTTTTGAGGCAAGAAAATTAAATCATGTATTCTCCAAGGTATGAATAAGAGACGACTCCATTGTTTCAGTTAGAATTTGTAGCCAAGAAATAAAAAACTTGACAGCAAAGACTTAGACAAGGGGGCTTATTTTTCTCATGAAGTGAAATCTAGACTTGAACAGTGTGGATCTGCACTAACTCTCAAGGTTATCAGCCCAGATCCAGGCTCCTTCCATTAATCTGTTCCCCTTTATGAACATCAGGCTTTGTTCTGCAGGTTATAAGACAGCTACTACACCTCCAGAGGGTGTGTCTGTCTTCCAAAAAGACAAAGCGGGGGAAAGTGAAAGACTAGGGGTCTGCCAGCTGAACTGGTTCCATTTTATAGGAAAAACAATGGCTCCAAAAACAACCTCCATCTCTAGCCACCCCAGCTTACATTTCAGTCAGCAAAAATGGGTCATAAAGCAAGGCACTTTGGCAAGCTGAATATTTGAACTATGTACAATGCCACCCTGGGGGATACTGGGATTCTGTTAGTAACAATAAAGAGAAGAATGGATGTTAAGAAGGTCAGTGCTTTCCAGCCATGAGGAGGTATGATTGCAAGGGTTCGTGGAGACTTTTCAAGGGAATCTTGGAAATCTGTTTCCAGTTTGACTTCCATTTATCTAATCCATCTAAAAGTAGTCTCCCTTAAAAAGCATAGTAGTCTTTTTTAATCACTTCTGCCTTTAAAACTGCCTTCTTCCCACATCGAAATATAGAACCACATGCCCATAACCAACCCTGGAATTTACTATGGTACATTGCTTCCCTGGTAGCTCAGACGGTAAAGAATCTGCATGCTCTGTAGGAGACCCAAGTTCAATCCCTGGGTCAGGAAGATCCCCTAGAGAAGGGAATTGCTACCCACTCTAGTATTCTTACCTGGAGAATTCCATGGATAGAGGAACCATGGGGTTGCAAAGAGTCAGACTCGACTGACTGACTAACACTTTCACTTTTACGTTGTCCAGGGAATCTAAAAACCTTTAGGATAAGGACTTCCCTGGCGATCCAATAGTTAAGACTCTGCACTTAGTTCAGGGGACGCAGGTTCAGCTCCTGGCCGAGGAACTAGGATCCCGCATGCCTCGTGATGTGGCCAAAAAATAAAAATAAATAAACAAAATCTCTAGGATATAATCAATAGGACAAGTCAAAATAATGGTATCTCAAAGCTTCTTTTCTTAAAGCAGAATCATCTTGGTAGGACTTCTAGTATTTTCGTATATTATTCTAGTCTTTTCATATATTAAGAGCAAGGCATGGTACTAAAATGAGTGATTTGGGCCAATATTATAAATATTTTGAATACAGCTATCTTGTTGAGTGGAGCAATAGAGTTTTGACTGTTTTTATCTGTGGGCCCTTATGTCTTCCACCTTCTGGTGTTTGTAGAATTTATTGCTTTTGAAGAAGAGTGTTTGAGAGCAAAGCAAAGAGAACATCTGTAAGGAATAAAGAAGGTAGGGAGGGGTGTTTTACTCTCTCATAGTAACAGAGGTTATGTGTCTTTATCTCTCTGTATGTATCTCTCAAAATTAGGATGTAACAGTAAGAGGAAGGACATGGAAATGCAAATGAAAAAAGTTTATTTGAATTAGAAAATCAAGGAGAAATTTTCTGATATATTATTCTGGTTTTGATGACTTAATTAATAATCAGGACTAGATTCAGCATTTAGGCTATATATTGACAATTTTCTGTAATTTCTGTAAGGTAAATCTGAAACAGTGTTCTGAAGAAAATCTTTTAAAACTACATAGTAAGAGTATTTCATTTGAAAAAATATGACGATGATGGATTTTTTGGTTTTTCTGTTTGTCTGTTAAGTGGGGTTTTTTGTTTTGCTTTGCTTTGCTTTGCTGTGTGGCATGTGAGATCTTTAGTTCCCTGACCAGGGATTGAACTCATGCCTCCTGCAGAAGAGGTCTGGAGACTTAACCAATAGACCATCAGGAAAGTCCTAAAAATGATGTTTTTAAATGACCAAAATTTCAATTTTCTTAATCTCTCCATTTATACTGGATTAAGTAAATGTCTCTCCGGGAAAGAATGTCATGTGTAATTAGTAGGTATTGAATAAGTGAAGTCACTCAGTCGTGTCCGACTCTTTGCGATCCCATGGACTGTAGCCTATCAGGCTCCTCCGTCCATGGGATTTTCCAGGCAAGAGTGCTGGAGTGGATTGCCATTTCCTTCTCCAGGTATTGAATAACTTAAAGCTAATCCTTCTTGGTATAGTCCTAGAGACTAAGAAAGGAAATGACACCAAACACTAGAAATAAATGTTTTTGCATGTCATATGGTTTCAAATACTTCATTTTCATGAATATTAAAGGTACAATGAATCACTTCATCAGCTAGTCATCAAGAACACTGGAGTGGGTTGCCATTTCCTTCTCCAATGCATGAAAGTGAAAAGTGAAAGTGAAGTCGCTCAGTCGTGTCTGACTCCTAGCGACCCCATGGACTGCAGCCCACCAGGCTCCTCCGTCCATGGGATTTGCCAGGCAAGAGTACTGGAGTGGGGTGCCATTGCCGTCTCTTTTGCGACTCTTAAAAGAAGCTCCTGCACTTCAAGGTTAAGGCCACCAGGTGGAGTAGTTGAGCAACTAGTTAAATCAGTAACTGACAAAGGCAAGCTCTAGATGTATACCTTACAGATTTCAATATAAATAAGAGACAGTATCTATTCTCAAAGAGTTCATAGGCTGGTTTGTAAATAAGCCATTATAACACAAAGTATAATACAATTTTTTTTCCTCTAAAAATAGAACTAAGTTCAACTTGTGCAAAGCATTTTAAATATAATACAATAATGGGCTTCCCTGGTGGTGCAGAGGTTAAAGCGTCTGCCTGCAGTGTGGGAGACCTGGGTTCGATCCCTGGGTTGGGAAGATACCCTGGAGAAGGAAATGGCAACCCACTCCAGTATTCTTGCCTGGAGAATCCCATGGACGGAGGAGCCTGGTGGGCTACAGTTCATGGGTCGCAAAGAGTCGACACGACTGAGTGACTTCACTCACTTCACTCACAATATTTTTACAGTTGTGTGCATAAGGAGTTGTGGGAACACAGGGGGCTGAATTTAAGAGAAGTGGGCCTCAGGGAAAACTCCATAGTTAGAGAATGTTTAGACACCTGCCCATTTCCACAGATTTACTCAGTTTTGCCTTTATTTTATGCATAGATGTGTGCATGTATTCAGTTGTGTCCAACTCTTTGTGACCCCATAGACTGTAGCCCACCAGTCTTCTCCGGCCTTGGGATTCTCCAGGTAAGAATACTGGAGTGGGTTGCCATCCCCTCCTCCAGGGGACCTTCCTGACCTAAGGATTGAACCTGCATCTATAGACACATCATAAAGTAGTGAACATATTCCATTTCCCCATGTTGTTTAATAGAATTTATCTATGTGATTACCTCATTTTCACAAGATATCATTTTAAGTAAGTATAATTTTATACTCTGGCTTTTCCCTCTGATATTAACATATCAATTTTCACAAATAGACTTCATAAGTATTATGCAATAAGCATTGAAAAGTAACCCAAGGACTTCCCTTGTGGTTCAGTGGTTAAGAACCTGCCTGCCAACGCAGGGGACACAGGCTCTATCCCTAGACTGGGAAGATCCCACATGCTGCGGGGCAACTAAGCCCAAGAGCTGCAACTACTGAAGCCCAGCCTGGAGCCTGCACTATGCAATGAGAAGAGCCATAGCAACGAGAAGCCTGTACGCTGCAACTAGAGTATCCCCTGCTCGCCACAACTAGAGAGACCTCTTGAACAACAGTGAAGACCCAGCACAGCCACAGATAAATAACTAAAAGTTAAAAAAAAAAAAAGTAACCCAAGCTGAGTCTTACTAGATGTGCTTGGTCTCTAGTAACAGCGGATGCCAACCAGTCTTATGTAGAGCTGTGAATGAAATATTCCTTTAGGACTCAATCTGAATCTTAAATTGAATTAACTGCACAAGGGTAGCTCAGTTGGTAAAGGATCTGGCTGCAATGAAGGAGATTCTGGTTCGATTCCTGGGTTGGGAAGATCCCCTGGAGAAGAGATAGACTACCCACTCCAGTATTCTTGGACTTCCCTTGTGGCTCAGATGGTAGAGAATCTCCCTGCAATTTGGGAGACCTGGGTTTCATCCTTGAGTTGGGAAGATCCCTTGGATGAGGGCATGGATACGCACTCCAGTATGCTTGCCTGGAGAATCCCCATGGACAGGGGAGCCTGGTGGCTATAGTCCATGGGGTCACAAAGAGTCAGACATAAAGACACAGTTCAACGACTTAGCACAGGACAGCACAGGAGTCTATGAGAAGAAATTTCTTCTAAGGTACAAGAGGAGCAAAGTCAAAGGGAAAGGGCTACAAAGGATGAAATGTGGGAGGTATGTTTGAAAATCCTGTACTTTTACAGACTTTGGTAGAGTAACATCTTTCTTTACATGTTCTATTCTACCTTAATCTCTCATATAGACAGTGATTTGTCAGATACTGTGGAAATAGCATGAAAAATAACAGAGAGAAGTAAAATCCTATCATGGTAGAAAATATCTTCCTCACTTTTGCCATAATATGTCAAAATATGGTGTGTCTAATCATCTGCAGATAATGTTGACCCTGTGTGTTCTGATACTTAATAAAGGATGGGCCACAGAAATGACTGGAGGGACCGATGCTGAAGCTGAAGCTCCGATACTCTGGGCAAGGAGCCGACTCATTGGGAAAGACCGGGAAAGATTGAAGGCAGGAGGAAAAGGGGATGACAGAGGATAAGATGGTTGGATGGCAGCACTGACTTGATGGACATGAGTTTGAGCAAGCTCCGGGAAGCCTGGCATGCTACAGTCCATGGGGTTGCAAAGAGTGGGACATGACTGAGCAACTGAACAATACAGAAATGAAATGAGAGGACTTCTCTGGTGTTGCAGTAGTTTAGAATCCACTTGCCAATTCAGGGAACACAGATTCAGTCCCTGGTCCGGGAAGATCCCACATGTCTAAGCCCATGTGCCACAACTACTAAATCCCGTGAGTAGCAAAGAAGACCCCGTGCAGCCAAAAATAAACAATTTTTTTAAAAAAATGATAATGAGAAAGCTGGTGACTTGACCATAGCAAAGGAAATTCACGCTCTGCCCTGTGAGAGGGATGATGGCTCCTGGGAAGTGGTACCCATGGATATCACCACAATGGCAGATGGAGAGCTGGTGCGGTATCTCTGTCTACCACAGGGTATCTAGGGAGACAAGGCATATACATCCCAAAGTACATGGAAATAAAAGCAGCCCTAGTAGCTGTTAACTGGTCTGGTATTCAGAGCCAGACCAAGGTTCGTCTGCTAATTACAAATGATTTCATGGAACAGTAATATTGGGTGAGGTCACTGTGTCTGTGATTCAGGGAGACAGAACAAGACTCGTCCAGAAAAACAAGAAGATAATGCAAACCACCCAAGTAACCAAACATTCCTGTCTCACAGCTAACAAGAGTGACTGCTGGTTCTTTACCGATTATAGTTTAGCCTTGCTCCCTAAACCTTCTAGGTAAAAGAAAATGTAAGGTACCCAATCACGGAATTGTTCCTGCTTTCCAGCAGGATCCAATCCAGAGCAATTGTATGCTTTCTTAAATCTTCTCTGAAACTAACCAGCACAATCTCAGGTCCTTTAACAAGCCCTTCCTGAAAGCCTCTTCTGGAAATGCTATGTGGTGCCCCAGAGCTCCTCATGGGAGTGTCTCCCTTTATTGATTATTATTTTTCAATACTTATGTTATCTATTTATTATTTACTTGTTTTTCGCTGTACTGGATCTCCAGTACATTGGCTTTTCTCCAATTACAGCAAATGGGGGCTACTCTCTAGCGGCAGTGTGCGGGCTTCTCGTTGCAGTGATTGTTGCAGAGTACAGGCTCTAGGGCACATAGGCTCAGTAGTTGTGGCACATGAGCTTAGTTGCTCTGTGGCATGTGGGATCTTCCCAGACCAGGAATAGAACCTGTGTCTCCTGCCTTGGCTGGAGAAGGCAATGGCACCCCACTCCAGTGCTCTTGCCTGGAAAATCCCATGGACGGAGGAGCCTGGTAGGCTGCAGTCCATGGGGTCGCTAAGTTGGACATGACTGAGCAACTTCACTTTCACTTTTCACTTTCATGCATTGGAGAAGGAAATGGCAACCCACTCCAGTGTTCTTGCCTGGAGAATCCCAGAGACGGTGGAGCCTGGTGGGCTACTGTCTATGGGGTCGCACAGAGTTGGACATGACTGAAGTGACTTAGCAGCAGCAGCTACTGCCTTGGCAGGCAGACTCTTTACCACTGAGCCCCCAGGGAAGCCCACATTTTATTTATTTATTTATTTAATTTGGCCGTGTCAGGTCTTAGTTGCAGCATGCAGGATCTTCACTTCATCTTTCAGATCTTTCCTTGGGGCACAAAAACTCTCTAAGATGTGGTGCAGGCTTGGTTGATCCTCAGCACGTGGGATCTTCGTTCCTCAACCAAGGATCAAATCAGTGTCCCCCTGCATTGCAAGGTGGATTCTTAGCCCCTGGACCCTCGGGCATGTCCCTATTTATTATTATTTATTTATTACCTCCTTCATCACTGTTGAGCTAAGTAATAAACCCAATTCTGACTATAGGTGTGTTTCTTGTGATCTTTGACTAGTAAGTGTGAACAATATGTAAATTCATTTAATTGTCACAATGAGGAAATTCCCTGAGGAAAGCACTCCCATCTTCCAGATGATAAAACAGAGGCACATAGAGATTGAGTGAACTGACCCAAAAAACACAGCGAGAGAAGCGCACAGCTGGAATTTGAATCTTGGGGGTCTGGAATTCAAGTCTGTGCTCTTCAGTATTGCTAATGCTGCCATTCAATGAAACAAAAAAGAGGGCTATAATAACATGTTAACTGTGTAGGATGGTCAACACATCCAAAAGGAATTCAAGAAGAAAAAATTAGGATGAATTTTTTTTTTTTTTCAGAGAGAAAGAAAATCAAGAATAGCTTTTTTAAAAAGCCCATTCCTGGGACTTCCTTGGTGGTCCAGTGGTTGAGAATCTGCCTTCCAATGCAGGGGGTGCTGGTTGGATCCCTATGTGGGAACTAAGAGCCCACGTGCCCTGGGGCAGCTAAACCCTGGCACTGCAACTGAGAGTCCGTGTTGCAACTAAAGAAGCCCACCTGCTGCAACTATTGAGCCCATGCACTCTAGAGGCTGTGCCAGGCAAGAAGAGAAGCCAGAGCCACAAGGATCTAGCAAAGCCAACATCTTTTTTTTTTTTTTTTTGATTAAAAAAAAAAAAAAGAAAGCCCAGTCCTCAAGCAGGCATTGCAATTGGGTGGAGGTGCTCCTTCAGGGGACAAGACAGAAAGGCTCTGACCCCAGCTACAGGTCCCCAGATCCCCAGAATGATGTGCCTAACATAAGGAGAAAAAATAATAACATTGCGTATATATGTAATCTACCTAGCAACTGACATACTTGAGACTAGAAAGCTAATGGAGGAGTTTCTACATGACTATTTTTGATGGCTAGTTGGCAGAGACATCCTGATATAGTTCTAGTCAGTGTTCCTAGAACTACTACAGTACCCCAATGGGTGTCAGAATAAAACTTCTAAGAAGATACTATGATTTATTTAATATTTCCTTCTTCCTTCCCCTCTTGCTTCCCCTGTGGCTCAGCTGGTAAAGAATCCGCCTGCAGTGTGGGAGACTTGGGTTCGATTCCTGGGTTGGGAAGATCCCCTGGAGAAGGGAAGGGCTACCCACTCCAATATTCTGGCATGGAGAATTCCATGGACTTTATAGTGCATGGGGTCGCAAAGAGTTGGACACGATTGAGAGACTTTCACTCACTTTTCCCCTCCTGCACATCCCAGGCTGATTTTAACAATTTAGCAGGCTGTTGGACTGTTCTTCTGGAACTGGGGCTGGGCTATGGTATCCAGGGTGCCCCCATAGCTGCAAGCCTTAGAGTTCTAGTCAGTCTGGAATCTGGTCAATCCCACTGCATAGCAGGGGATCAGAAAGTTTCCCCCAAAAGAGAAATGAGGATTTGGGTCCATGCAGATTTCAGTTCAGGCTTAAGGTACTTCTCCAAGATAGCATAACTAACCCCAGCCGGTCACAGGCACTGGAGGAGGATTCAGAATATTTTGAGGAAAGTATTTTAAGAATCCATGGTGTCCTGAAGCATAGGACCCAAGACAGGGATTCTGTTTGGCTTGGTCTAAGTGCAATACTTTGAGGAGCCAATGGGAAAGACAGGAATCAGGAGCCTGAGTTTAGCACAGACTTCAGGTAACTCCTTTCATGGGGAGCTACAGCTTGGAGTACCAGGAAAGCAGTACTCAGTATCAGCCCGGGCTTTCTATGGAACCAGAAGGGACATGCCTTGGGAATGAGGGTTACGTTCCAGGACCAGGGGATGCATCCAAGGACTAGGGGACAATTAAAATCGATTTCTCCCAACAAAGCCTGAAACAAAGTCTTTACAAGTTCAAGGTGAGCTATCAGCTGTTTAACCACCTGCTACACCATAAGTGAACACTTCTCATAAGAAAATAGAATGTGGTCTCTATAGTGCATAATCCACAATTCCTATTGCACAATACAAAATTATTACAGGGGGGCGGTCCTAAGATGGTGGAGGAATAGGATGGGGAGACCACTTTCTCCCCCACAAATTCATCAAAAGAACATTTGAACGCTGAGTAAATTCCACAAAACAATTTCTGAATGCTGGCAGAGGACATCAGGCACCCAGAAAAGCAGCCCATTGTCTTCAAAAGGAGGTAGGAAAAAATATAAAAGATAAAAAGAGAGACAAAAGAGGTAGGGACGGAGATCCGTCCCGGGAAGGGAGTCTTAAAAAAGAGAGACGTTTCCAAACACCAGGAAACACTCTCACTGGTGAGTCTGTGGCAAGCCTTGGAACCTCAGAGGGCAACATAACTAGGAGGAAAAATAAATAAATAATTAAAACCCACAGATTATGTGCCCAACAGCAACTCCCAGTGGAGAAGCTGCACAGATGCCCGCATCCACCACTAGCAAGCAGAGGCTGGGCAGGGAGGCACGGGCTGCATTGCTTAGAGTAAGGACCATCCCTGAATGCCCCGAGGGCAATCTGAGGGAACTAATTTGAGATAGCAAACCAGACTGTCGGATAGCTACCACACGAAAAGCCCTAACCTAAGACACCTCCAGACCCGCTCACAGAACAAAGGACTGAGCAGAGCTAGCCGGCTGCGGCCAGCCATCCCCCACTGGAGACAGGCAGGCAAGGGCAGCCAGAGCTGGAAGGGGGCAATCGCGGACCCAGAGAGGCATCTCTACCAAACTGCAAGCAGGCTTCATTGCTAACCAAGACTTCTTGGGATTCTGGACAGTTGGCATCTGCTGGGAGGGTCACAGCCAGAGATCAGCTCCCAAGAAGAGACACACGGCACACCTGAGAAGGTGTGTCAGCTATACATCCAGAAAACCGAGCAGCAGGGATGGGGAAGGTGATAAATCCCAGGTGCTCACCAAGCACCTGGTCACCTAAGCTGCTTGGACCTGGGAAGGGCACAAACCACAGGCCCAACTGAGTCTGCACCTTTGTGAGTACCCGAGTACCTGAACATGAGTGGCTTTAGACCTGGGAAGTGCATACAACCCAGGGCTGGCCTCAGACAGTTCCTGGCAGAGCAACCTAGAGCTTAAGCAGTGTAGACAGGGAAAGCACACATGCCATGAGCGGGAACAAACCCATTGTGGCCGAGACACTGCAGGCACACGCCAGTGTTATTTGTTTGCAGTGTTCCTCCCTCCCTACAGGACGACTGAACAAGTGAGCCTAAAAAAGTGTCCACCACCACCCCACCCCGCTTGTGTCAGGGAAGAAATTAGACACGGAAGAGACCAACAAACAGAAGAAGCTAAAACAAACAGAGGGAACCACCTTGGAAGTGACAGGTGCAATAGATTAAAACCCTGTAGTTACACCAACAACTAAGCCAGATCAAGGAACTATCTGAAAATGAACTGACCCCACACTGTCCACAACACCAGAGAAAGTCCTAGATGTATTTTTACTATTATCATTTTTTAAATTTAAAACAAAAAAAATTTTATTTTAAGTCTTCTATTACTCCTTTAATTTTCATTTTTATAACCTACTATTACTTTGCAAAAAAAAAGACCCTATTTTTTTAAAGCAAACCTCATATATATATTTTATAAGTTTTGTGACTTTTTATTTCTTCTTTAATATTTTATTTTTGAGAATCCAACTTCTACTGTAGAATTTTAATCTTTGCTTTTTGGTATTTGTCATCAATTGTGTACTTTTAAGAACACCATCTTCAGTATCCATTTTTACTTGGGAGCAAGATTACTGGCTTGACTGCTCTTTCCCCATTTGGACTCTTCTTTTTCTCCACCAGGTCACCTCTATTTCCTCCCTCCCCCTTCTCCTCTCTACCCAACACTGAATCTCTGTGTGTTCCAGACGGTGGAAAACATTTAGGGAACTGATTACTGGCTGGATCTGTCTCTCTCCTTTTGATTCCCCCCTTTATCCTCCTGGCCACCTGCATCTCCTTCCTCCCTCTTCTCTTCTCTGTGTAACTCTGTGAACATCCCTGAGCAGTCCAGACTGTGGAGAGCACATAAGAAAGTGATTACTGGCTAGCTTGCTCTCTCCTCTTTTGATTCCCCTTCTTCTACTTCTGGTCACCTCTATCTCCTGCCTCCCTCTTCTCTTCTCCATGTAAATCTGTGAACCTCTCTGGGTGTCCCTCGCTGTGGAGAAACTTTTCATTTTTAATGTAGATGTAGATGTTTTTATCATCAGTGCTGTATAGATGGAGAAGTCTTGAGGCTACTGTAAGAATAAGACTGAAAAACAGAGGCAGGAGGCTTAAGTCCAAATCCTGAGAACACCAGAGAACTCCTGACTCTAGGCAACATTAATCGATAGGAGCTCATCAAACGCCTCCATACCTACACTGAAACCAAGCACCACCCAAGGGCCAACAAGTTCCAGAGCAAGACATACC
>SJYT01061338.1:1014835-1037535 GCA_006410635.1 Cephalophus harveyi | reverse complement strand
ATAGCTGCTCTACTCATCAGTTTTGCTTTTCATAAATACTTTAACATTTTAGAATGTTGTTGTTGTTCAGTCACTAAGTGGTGTCTGACCCTTTCCATCCCTATGGACTGCAGCATGCCAGGCTTCCCTGTCCATTACCAACTCCCAGAGCTTGCTCAAACTCGTGTCCATCAAGTTGGTGATGCCATCCAACCATCTCATCCTCTTCCCCTTCTCCTCCTGCTTTAAATCTTTCCCAGCATCAGGGTCTTTCTCAATGAGTTACCTCTTTGCATCAGGTGGCCAAAGTATTGGAACTTCAGCCTAAGTATCAGTCCCTCTCATGACTATTCAGAATTGATTTCCTTTAGGATTGAGTTGTTTGATCTCCTTGCAGTCCAAGGAACTTTTGAGAGTCTTCTCTAACACCACAGTTCAAAAACATCAGCTCTTTGGCACTCAGCCTTCTTTATGGTCCAACTCTCACATCCATACATGACTACTGGAAAAACCAATAGTCATTTTAGAATGTAGGAGTGGGTTAAAAATGATGTTGCATTTTTGCAATTTTTATCTCATTCATTTAAAATACTGTGCTATTCATTTTTGCATAAACTAGTCTCCTAGTCCCAGCTTTGGAAAATCTGTTTATTTTCTTCACCCATGAAAGTCCAGATACAGAACTTTAAGATTTCAATGTTGGACGTACTTGCTTTTGAAAAAGAAATATCGCTTTGCCACAACTTGTGATCAGCTATCATAAATAATTTACCCACAGAATCTGGGTTGTATGAATGTGATGCTTCTAAATCCTCTTACATAATAGTTTCAGATGATCCAAAGAGCCTGCAGTGCAGGAGACCCAAGTTCAATCCCTGGGTCGGGAAGACATCCTAGAGAAGGGCATGGCAACCCACTCTAGTATTCTTGCCTGGAGAATCCCATGGACAGAGGAGCCTCGCAGGCTACAGTCCATGGGGTCACAAAAAGTTGGACATGACTGAGTGACTTTCATTTTCACCTTGTTTCACAGAGTTAAAAGCTGTCACTGTCATCAGTGTTCTTTGTACATCATCTAGTATTCTTGCCTGGAGAATCCCATGGACAGAGGAGCCTCGCAGGCTACAGTCCATGGGGTCACAAAAAGTTGGACATGACTGAGTGACTTTCATTTTCACCTTGTTTCACAGAGTTAAAAGCTGTCACTGTCATCAGTGTTCTTTGTACATCAATGGCATGCATGGCAGTAAGCTTTCACTCTGCTTTCACTAAAAACACCTGCAGATTAATTATTGATGCTCTTTGGGAAGCAGACTATCACTTATGTGCATTCTTTTCCATTGGTTACAATAAATTTTTCTTGCAGAGTAAATAAAGATGACCAGCAGCTTCTTGATATGCAAAAGACTGTCAATTTCCAGTTGACCTTGCTAAAATATCATGGGAAGGAAAAAACAATTTACTGCTAAATAAATAAATTCTTAAGGGAAGCTATCAGTCATGCCTTTTTGCAATCTATCCTGAACAATTTGCTTCAGGCTCATTTAAAAGGCTACATATGGCCTTCCCTGGTGGCTCAGCGGTAAAGAATCCTCCTGCCAATATGAGACACAGGTTCCATCCCTAATCTGGGAGGATCTCACATACTGCAGAGCAACTACGCCTGTGTGCCACAAGTACTGAGCTTGTGCTGTAGAGTCCACGTGTCACAACTACTGAATCCCACCTGCCCTAGAGCCCATGCTTCCCAGCAAGAGAAACCCACACTCCCTGCAACTGGAGATTAGCCCCACTCTCTGCAACTAGAGAAAAGCCCAGGTGCAGCAGCAAAGACTGTGTGCAGTCAAAAAAAAAGAAAAGAGTAAAGTCTACACAAAATTACCCAGCCAGCATTTTACCTTTTGCCTGGTCAACTCATTACTCGCTGCTCATCAGATGCAGCAGTTTAGGACAGATTCCATGGGAGGCACACAGCGCTTAATGGGAAGAAGTCCTCAGAAACAGGGACAGGTAGGGATCACAGAAGAGACAGGGAGGATTCTCATTGTGCTGGTTGATTTTGAGAAGTTCTTTTCTTACCTACCTACCCTAAACAAAAAAGCTGAATAAAAGTATCAAATGTATCAGCAAGAGTATTCTATATAAAGTGGGGCTGGCTGGTAGGATTTTGCAAACCTGCTTAGCCATTAGACTCTTGGTAAGACTTTGCCTGAGAGGAATTGTTAGGGACCTGAGTGCCATCTGGGAGTGGGGGTAGGGGGTGGGCAGGGAAGACAAGGACTAGGGAAGCCCAATGTGACCACAAGCTTGTCTAATTTCTAACCTGCACTCAGGAAGCCTCTTGACCTGCTCTTGCAGGAGCAGACACAGTATTCTCTCCCTACTTCTGTTCTACTCCCTCTCTAGGGAGCCCTGCCAAACACGCTCCAGGACTTCTCATGTAAATGCCATTTTTACCCCTTCACCTCCTGAGGAAGGAAGAGTCCAGACGCTTATCTCCTAAAACAAGATGGTCATTAAATTTGGGGGCTACTCTACAGTTGGAGAAGACTCTTGAGAGTCCCTTGGACTGCAAGGAGATCCAACCAGTCCATCCTAAAGGAGATCAGCCCTGGGTGTTCTTTGGAAGGAATGATGCTAAAGCTGAAACTCCAGTACTTTGGCCACCTCATGCAAAGAGTTGACTCATTGGAAAACACTCTGATGCTGGGAGGGATTGGAGGCAGGAGGAGAAGGGGACAACAGAGGATGAGATGGCTGGATGGCATCACTGACTTGATGGATGCGAGTCTGAGTGAACTCTGGGAGTTGGTGATGGACAGGAAGGCCTGGCATGCTGCGATTCATGGGGTCTCAAAGAGTCGGACACGACTGAGCAACTGAACTGAACTACAGTTCAATTCAACAGATATTCATTTAATTCTATATGTGCAAGAAAGCTGAAAACCTCGGTAGTTTCTTCTTTCGATTCTGCCTAACTAAAAGCTCTGCTGCATTTATGTATCGACGACAGCCATCAGCTTCAAAGGAACAGTTCTGTCCAGCCAAAGGCCAAAATCTCCAGGGGGGCACAATTTCCAGGTCCATGGTACAAAATGCTACACACCTGAAATTTTAAACAATGGCTAGACAGTAGTCCTTCCTTCTATCTACTTTCTCAATCACTGGAAAAGCTCAGACCATTGGGAACATACATATCTTTCAAATTCTGAGAGTCTTCTGCAAAAGCCATGCTTCACATACACTGTAAAAGAGATTTTCCTCTTCATTTCTCCAGAAGTCTCCCTGGGCCAGGAAGTCCCTCACAGAGGGATCGCACTTAGCCAGCAGAACCTGGACGCCAACGGCCTCACAAACCCTGAGAGCGTCTTCCGTCGTGTGGATCCCTGCTGTACTGCACTGCAGCCAGTCACGACGGTGTGGAGCTCTAAGGAATCATGGGAAAGTCGCACTGAAACTTCATCCTGGATTCCACTGAGAGCGGCTATTTCCCTTTTGATCTTTTTCTTTGCTACCTTCTTCTGAGCTGCCTATGAAATGATTGGATGGCATCACCAACTCAATGGACATGAGTTTCAGCAAGCTCTGGGATTTGGTGATGGACAGGGAGGCCTGGCGAGCTGCAGTCCATGGGGTCTCAAAGAGTCGGACGCGACTGAGCAACTGACTGAACTGAAGTTACTAAGACTGGATGGAGGCGGGTATAAAGATTTAAAATATTCTCTGTTCATGTAATAGAATGCGGATTCAAAGTGGACAACCTTGATGGCTGACTTAGCCTGACAGGTCTTGTAGGCAGACATGGATTCAAAGATTTCAGGCTCTTTTGTTGGGCCAAGCAGTGAAGTCTTTACTTCTGAGTATGGAGGGTGAGCCAAAACATAGAAAAAACAACCCCAATAAGCAGGCCTATTTCAGTAATTAGTTCAGAGGACAGCACAGTACCAAATGAGATAACTGTATCCATTCGGCTAATCCTCCACATCGTCCATGGAATTCTCTAGGCCAGGATACTAGAATGGGTAGCTGTTCCCTTCTCCGGGAATCTTCCCAACTCAGGGATCGAACAGGAGTCTCCTGCATCACAGGCGGATCCTTTACCAGCTGAGCTTCCAGGAAAGCCCCACATCTTGGGCAGATTCTTAAATTTGCATAGGGCTCTCCAGAGATTTGGCTTTCCAGGTGGCACTATTGGTAAAGAATGCGCCTGCCAATGCAGGAGACTTAAGAGACATGGGTTGTATCCCTGAGTCAAGAAGATCCCCTGGAGGAGAGCATGGCAACCCACTCCGGTATTCTTGCCTGGAGAAGTCCCATGGACAGAGGAGCCTGGTGGGTTATAGTCCATGGGGTCACAAAGAGTCGGACATGACTGAGCTTCTAACACTTTCACTTTCAGTAATGCATAATCCCTGCCATTACTCCAACGGAGTCTGAGTCCAGGGAGATACTTGGCCTGAGATGTAACAGCTGTGAAGGAAGCACAGGTGACAAATCCCCTCAGCAAGGCACCTGAGAGATAGACTGAAACAAAGCCCACTTGATAGAGCCCATGGCTGCCTGATAAACTCCAACCTTAAAGGTTACCATACTGTCAACTATAATGTCATAGTCACTTGTGTTACATATCTTGCCTGATGTCTGGCTTAATAATGTGCTCCCACCTGAAACCATTCCCAAAGAAGGAGCAACATGGGCAGCATCATAGCCAGCTCCGTACAGTTCTCAGTCAACTACAGCTGACTGATCATAAGGCACAACACTCCAAAGATGCCCACAGAGATGTGATGGAGGTCCCCAATAGGAAGTAACTGAAGTTGACAAAAAAAGATGTGTGTAGACCATCGATATTTTCCTGGCCAGCCAAGAGAGAATAAGCAGTGGGCTGGGGCACCAACAAGATGCCCACAATCAAGACAGACATCACATCTCCTAAAATGTTTTCCTCCAGATTACATTTGGGGAGCCACTGCAAAACAGGAAGGAAACCAAATATGATAGTTTGGGGTTTGGTTGGATTGCACTGGCAACTGTAGGTTTTTGTGGCAAATTGCCTGAAGTTAGTCTCTGGTTTCTCTTAAGGCTCCAAGTGGGCCTTAGGATAAGGTCTGTGTTGATCATTGGTCTCAAATTGCTGAAAGTTGTTACGTGCTTCCTCTTCATGCTCCAGGGGGATCCTACATGGAGACCTGTATGGTTATTTCCTTTAACGGAGTCCTCAGATGAAAGGTTATCTTGCTTTTTATTTTTCAAAGACATTTCTGGAGATAGATGTTCCAGCCTCCCTGAGCAAGAAATCAGCTTGGCGAATTCACACAGGAGCTCTTCATTTCTCAATGCAACTGGTGCAGGACTCTCTTCTCACTTTCTACCTTCAGGCCAAGCTAGTTTGAGTGCATTCCTTCTATTTTGGAATAGCTCTCTGTGATTTCTGGGTCAAGAGACTTTTTCAAACTGCTTGATTCTGGGCCACCCACACACAACCTGCCTTCAAGGAGCATCTTCCACCATGGCGGGACTGAGGGGATAAGCTGGTGTGGGCAGAGGCAGCCCACCTCCAGGCCAGCATCCCTTTAACCCATCAACCCCTCGCCCACCCATTGCCTGGTCCCTGGAAGAGGAAGGCCCATTTGCCTTGAAGGAGCATCTTCCACCATGGCGTGACTGAGGGGATAAGGTGGTGTGGGCAGGGCAGCCCACCTCCAGGCCAGCGTCCCTTTAACCCATCGACCCCTTCCCCACCCATTGCCTGGTCCCTGGAAGAGAAGGGCCCAGCCAGGCAGGGCAGGAGAGTGGCACGCAGGCACCATCTAGGAGGTGCAGAAGGTGACCCTAGAGTGAAAGCCCAGCACGGTTTGTCAATATTTTGTTGAGGACGTTTGCATATATGTTCATCAGTGATATTGGCCTATACTTTTCTTTTTGTGTGTTATCTTTTCCGATTTTGATATCAGAGTAATGCTTGCCTCATACAATGAGTTTGGACGTATTTCTTCCTCTGCAATTTTTTAAAATCATTTGAGAAGGATAGCTGTTAACATTTTCATAAATGTTTGGTAGAATTAACTTGTGAAGCCATCTGGTCCTGGACTTTGTTTCTTGTTCTGAATAACACATTCAGTTTCATGATTAGTTATTGTGAAAGTGAAAGTCGCTTGGTTGTGTCCGAGTCTTTGTGAACCCGTGGACTGAATTCTCCAGGCCAGAATACTGTAGTGGGTAGCCATTTCCTTCTCCAGGGGATCTTCTCAAACTGGGTCTCCTGCATTGCAGGTGGATTCTTTACCAGTATCCCCACCTGTAAAGTGGGAGACTGTGTTAGATTCCCCAATAGGGAGACTATAGAACTGATTATTGGTCTATTCATATGTTTGATTTTTTTTCCTGGTTCACTGCTGGGAGATAGTACTTTTCTAAGAATTTGTCCACTTCTTTCTTGTTGTTCATTTTATTGGCAAGATTGTTTTAGCTATCCAGGGTCATTTGTGTTCCTATACAAATAATAAAATTTTGTGTTCTAATTCTGTGAGAAATACCTTTGGTTATTTGATAGAAATTAAATCAAGTTTGTAGATTATTTTGGATAGTATAAAACAGTATCATGACAGACATTTTCACAATATTGATTCTTCCAATCCATGAATATATATATATATATATATATATATATATATATATATATATCTATATATATAAATGCCCCTCCANAGAGCATGAGAGATTTTGTCCATGCCCTTTGAGAGTGGGCTCTCTGCTTTCCATGCCTTCTCACTCTCCCATGTGTAAGCCCTGAGGCTTTCAAAGTCGCATGTTTTGGGGCTTCTCAGGTGGCTCGGTCGTAAAGAATCTGCCTGCAATGCAGAACATGTGCGTTCGATCCCTGGGTCAGGAAGATCCCCCAGAGAAGGGAATGGTTACCCACTCCAGGATTCTTGCCTGGAGAATCCCATGGACAGAGGAGCCTGGCGGGCTATAGTCCATGGGGTCACAAAGAGCCAGACACAACTTAGCAATGACACAACAAAGTCAGATATTTTGGGGGCTCACCTTTCTCGTGCAGGACACCCCCTCTCTGGGGAGCCTGAAGTGGGGCCCAATCCCTTGCTCCTTGGGGAAAACCTGTTGTTGTGATTATCTTCCCATTTGCGAGTCATCTACCTAGGGATGTGGGTCTTGACCTTACTCCTTCCTATCTGTCTTGTTGTGGTTCCTTCTTTTTACCTTTAGCTGTGGAAAATCTTTTCCACTGGTTCTTAGATCATAGTTATTTTCTAGATGCTTGTAATTCTGTTGTACCCATAGGAGGAGTTGCGCTCAGGGTCTTCCTACCCTGCCGTCCTGGCCACACTCTGAGCGTCAGCACTCTGGTTTTGACCCAGTAGTTTTTTCTCGACTTTCACAGCATGCCCCATCTTGTTTCCCTCCCTTTTGTAATCTCTGAATGGCCTAGTATGGTAGTGACTAGGCAGGTGTGGCCATTCAACTGTAACTTTCAATTAAACAATTTGGAATAAAATGTAAAATTCAGTTCTTCAATTGCACTTCTTAACATTTCATGAGCTCAGTAACCCATGTGGCTCAGGGCAACCATACAGAACCACATAAAACAGTTTCATCTTTGCAAAGAGTTCTAACTCTCCTAGATGATCACAGGGGCAGCAGGTCTTTTGCGTAAGTTTGGATGGCTCCTCCCTCACTTCCTGTCTCCTCCTGCCTCCTCCTTTTAATAGCTTTGCACCACCTCCTGGTTCAGCCTTGTCTTCAAAGTAAGAGAAGGGAGCAGGCCCCAGATTTTCTAGGTAAGGGAAGAGGTATGTATGTGGGAGTGAGAGGGAGGGAGGGAAATGTGTGATTTAATGGATGGGGACTCCTCCCCTGGATCTATATATTAAACCTCCTTGCAAACTTGCTCTCAGAATATATTTCTCATAGAGTTTCTGTTTGCTGTTTTTGATGATTTCAGGCTGTAATCTGTTTTGAAGGCTGACCACTACTAATTGATGCCTCTTTCCATGGTGATGGCTCAGAGGATACTTGTACACACAAATGATTCCTCTCACCATTCACAGAATTTATAAGAAAACTTGAAGTTTTCAGGATTAGCATTGACCAAGCAGACAGAATCCATTCTGTGGGAAGCTGGCGGTGAGAGGAGCTCGAGGAGACGTAAGGGGCACAGCTCAGCACTTCCTCTGTTGCAAAACCAGCACGCAGAGCAGGACCAGTGAGTCTGTTACCCATGGCTCAGAGGATACTTGTACACACAAATGATTCCTCTCACCATTCACAGAATTTATAAGAAAACTTGAAGTTTTCAGGATTAGCATTGACCAAGCAGACAGAATCCATTCTGTGGGAAGCTGGCGGTGAGAGGAGCTCGAGGAGACGTAAGGGGCACAGCTCAGCACTTCCTCTGTTGCAAAACCAGCACGCAGAGCAGGACCAGTGAGTCTGTTACCCAGTTAACTCTCTGCTCAGAGCTGCCCCTTTGGACCTGCCTCTTCAGGGACAGTCTCTTCCTGGGCCTCACCCCGAGTAGGGTGAAGAGAAGCTTTAGAAGACAGGAGGAGGGAGACGCCAACCCATATTACTGTCTACCATTCAGGAGAAGCAGGGGACCAGCTGATGCTTGTTCCTTAAACAGCAGGAGGAGAATTCAGCCATCCAGTGTCAGTGCGTAGACAAGGTCAGTCCTCTGGTTTAATATCTGAACTAGGATAAGCAGAACAGCATTAAAGAATGCTGAAGACAGAGTCCACAGACTGGACAGCGGACTTTAAGAAATAACCCAAACCTTGTTTGTTCCTATTTCTGGTATCTTACTCCTTCTCCTAATGCCCACAACCAACATCAGCTTTATGAACAAAGCTTGTTCTTTAAAATTTGGTGATTTCAGTTCCCAGTTTATAAGAAGCTGTTTCCTACTCTTGTTCCTAATCAACTTTCAAAAGAAAGTGTTTCAGATTTGTATCTGATGCATTCCTACCAGATGACCCTATCTTTAGCAGACAGCATTTTCAGTCTGTTCTAGTTAAAATCTGCTCTGTTAAGAATTCTTCAAATGACTTTCTCCATTGCCCAACCTTAGAAGGTAGTGAGAAAATAAAGCATCTAAAATGTAATGCCATGTTTCAAGAGCAATGTGTTTTTCATAAGGAAAAGATAAATTTTTTCACAGCCAGATTCTGTTCTCGTTAAAATCTGCTCTGTTAAGAATTCTTCAAATGACTTTCTCCATTGCCCAACCTTAGAAGGTAGTGAGAAAATAAAGCATCTAAAATGTAATGCCATGTTTCAAGAGCAATGTGTTTTTCATAAGGAAAAGATAAATTTTTTCACAGCCAGATGCAAGCAAGATATAAAGTTCAATCACACAGGAGGCAAGAAACAGTGGGGTATTTTTTAATCAATTAATTTATTAAACAAATATTTTTTGAGATCCATGCTTTGTCCAATACTATACTTTTTTCCTCTGGAGTAAGGGGGTATGCAAGACAAAGATAGTTCACCATCACAAAGCTAGCAGTCTACAAGGAGACAGTAAAAAAAATCAAACCACTTTCTATCATGGTATATATTCTATAGAAACTCTTGGGTGTAGTTAGAACAAACTCCACACCAAACCTGTCTTGTTGGTTGATGATGTGGGTGGAGAGACCCGTCTGGTGAAATAACAAAACACTGAGGCCTCAAGGCTGAGCAAAACCAGTTGGCCATTGGGTGGTGGTGGGAGTGCTCTGGGGAGGGGGAAGTGCTCCTCAAATATCTAGGAGCTGGGGGGAGCTTAGAGGATTCAGAGGACACTGAGGAGGCCAGTATGATTAAAGCTTTTTGAGAGACAGGGAGAAATTCATCGTGCAAGGCCTTTGGGATCATTCCAAGGGCTTTCAACTATTTGAAAAATAAAAAACAAAAGCAATCCATTAGAAAATCCAAACGAGAAAAAAAACAAATATCAAAAAGGCATCTGACTATGTATAGAGAGAGTAACATGGAAATATACGTTACCATATATAAAATAGGTAGCCAATGGGAATTTGCTGTATGACTCAGGGACCTGAAACCAGGGCTCAGTAACAACCTAGAGGGGCAGGATGTGGAGGGAGGTGGGAGGGAAGTTCAAGTGGGAGCGAACATGGTAAACCTATGACTGACTCATGTTGATGCTTGGTAGAAAGCAACGCAATGCTGTAAAGCAATAATCCTTTGATTATAAATTTTAAAAGGCATCTGACTATTGAGTAGAGGAGGGACTGAAGATACAGTATCATCTGGGAGCCTACTACATTGCAATCAAATGATAGGATTGGATTCACACGGAGATGGGGAGAAATGGATAATTTTTCATTTGGGGAACTAAAATCTATAGGATTTGGTGATGGACTGTGAGCAAGTGAGGAAAGAAGTGTTTTAGAGATGACCCCGAGGTTCTTCATGAGCCATTTTGTGATGCCACTTATGAAATTCGAACCAGGCTGGGGATGGAAGTCAGGGTTTCATTTTGTCCAAATCGGTTTGAGATGCCCACAAAATTGCCAAATGGAGAATCTGACTGGGATAGAAAAGGTCGTAACACTGGGAAGGGTCCAGGCTGCAGACTACATATAAATGGCATTCAGAGCAATAATTGAATAGAGGAGGGAAGGGCACCCAGAACCAGTGCCAAGGAAGCCCCTGAAGCACTTACATCTGCGCAAAGAAATTTGACAGTCTGAAAATGAGACTGAAAGCAGAACTAAGAAGTATTGAGAAATAGAGGAGAGATCAAGTAGCAAGTTTATGAAGAAAGAGAAACTGTTGTTTACACGAGGTCGATGTTTCCGGTTTGTTCTGCATTTCCCTGACATAACATAGTTCTGTCTCTCTATTCCCAGGAATCCAAACCACAATGGCCATGAAATTCGAACCAGGCTGGGGATGGAAGTCAGGGTTTCATTTTGTCCAAATCGGTTTGAGATGCCCACAAAATTGCCAAATGGAGAATCTGACTGGGATAGAAAAGGTCGTAACACTGGGAAGGGTCCAGGCTGCAGACTACATATAAATGGCATTCAGAGCAATAATTGAATAGAGGAGGGAAGGGCACCCAGAACCAGTGCCAAGGAAGCCCCTGAAGCACTTACATCTGCGCAAAGAAATTTGACAGTCTGAAAATGAGACTGAAAGCAGAACTAAGAAGTATTGAGAAATAGAGGAGAGATCAAGTAGCAAGTTTATGAAGAAAGAGAAACTGTTGTTTACACGAGGTCGATGTTTCCGGTTTGTTCTGCATTTCCCTGACATAACATAGTTCTGTCTCTCTATTCCCAGGAATCCAAACCACAATGGCCACTCAGTACCTCAGTGAACCCACGACCAGCCACGGTGAGAGGCTGCTTGGGGAGGGCAGCCAGGCTTGGTGGGGAGGGCTGGGACTCTCCTGCCCTGTCATCCAGCCAACGTGTACAAGAGCAAAACATCTTCAACCACATTTCTCATTTTCCCTTCATTTGCTCTGCTCTCTCGTTCTCTCCCCTCTCTCTGCATCCTCCTTGTGATGTAGCTTAACAGCGAGCAGGAGGAGAGTTCCAATACCCTGACTGCTCCCGGGCTTGAAGAGGTTTCTTACTTGCTACTTCCTGCCATGTGGGCACACGGATCAGGGGTTGTGGCCTCCCAGGTGGTTTCTCTGCCCCTCTCTTCAGCCTGAGAGGACTGGGAAGGAGGAACGTGGGGGTGATCAATGCCTCATTCAGGCCCCTAATTTCCCTGCTCCCAGTGGCCTCACTCTAAGCAACAAACTCAACAGACTGGTCACTCCGTTTCTCATATAACCCTCCCTCTACCCCTTTGTCCTAGGAATAGATTCTATCATTTGAGCTTTTGCTGGTTCAGCAAATCACCCTGCAATTTAGGAACCTAAAACAGCAATCATTTTGGTGGCTCGTAATTTTGAGGGTCACTTGGGCTGTGCTTGGGTCTGAACCAACCTGGCTAATCTCAGCCAGACTGATTCACATGTGGGTGCTTGGCTGGTGGTTCAGGATGCAACACAATAATCTTGGATAGCCTCAACAGACATGTCTGGTGGTCAGCAAGCTCTGGGTTGGCCAGGCAGACAGGTAACAGGGCCTTGTGCCCCTCATCAAGTAGGCTAGTCCAGGGCAGTGTAGGGTTCCAAAAATCAGAAAGAGAAGGCAAAGCACAATGTGTCAGTGCTTTTGGATTCTCTGCTTAACCATGTTTTCATGATCGTATGATCCAAAGCAAGTCACAAGGCCCAGTCAGACTGAAGAGTTGGAGAAACAGACCCAGCATCCTGATGAGAGGAGCTGAGAATGCACCTTCCCAAGAGGCACGAGTGCAGAGATGGACTGCTTCGTGGCTATGGCTGCCATCTTCAGAGGTTGCCATCCATTCGTTATCAGCAATGGCCAGTGGTTGCAGTGTTGGCACTGGCCTTGGTGCCATTTCACTGCCGGGCCATGAATTTTCTACAGCCTCTCTCTAAGGCCAGCCAATGCCCTGGGATCTCCTTAGGTTGGAGGTTCTATTGTGAGGCCAACTATTAAGAATACTCTGAATTCTTATGTACATTTTTTCTTAGATAAATCTTAGCCATCCCATATCCAGTGTTGGCAGCATTGGGATATTTACTTCTTTTATTGGATTGGGATTCTGGTTCTGAAATGGGGAAAACTCTGCCTTAGGGATTCAGGGAGCAGCAAACCCTTCATCAGAAAGTGTGTGGGAGATGGAGATTAACTACAGATTTTGTGAACATCACAGGAGGGGGTTCTGCAAGTTCCTGGTTCTGTTCGATTGATATTTTTTAAAGATTAGCCCACCTCACGAATAGACTGAAAGGGACAAAGTGGATGTGGAGACACCTGTTAGGAGACTGCTGAGGCAGGGGTGGTGATGGAATCTGGACTGGAATGATGATCTTCAAAATAGAGACAGGCAAACAGGTTTGGAGCCAAGAGAACATGCTGATGGGCTGGGTCTGGAAAGTAGAGGAAAGGGGGTAGTCAAGGGCGACTCCTAGCTTTCCACTCTGAGGTTGAATGGTGATGGCTCTGAAAATAAACTGGAGTTGGTAACAGTGTCCATAATGTTGTACATAGGATAATGTAGGCATTGTCTCAAAGCAGAAATGGGTAAATATAGGATTCCTCATGCAGGAATCAGACCCTTAAGTTCAAGGGCCAGCTGGCAAGGTCTGCCTTCTCGGAAAAACAGGCTTTCACATGTGATTATCAATTGCCTTCCCTCTGGTCCTGGGTCTCTGCCTGACAAATCCAGAGGACTTTGACTTTATAGACACATTGCAGAGATATGCAGAGACTTGCTGAATAGAAGCACAGAAAGAGCTGATACATGATTTGGTGTTTAAATTCAGGTTTCAATTGCTGTGCTCTACTGCTCTGATATTAACTTTCAACTTTCCTGGGAAGTCGAATATGTACAGTCAATTTTGTGTTATCTGCTATCTTATGAAGAACAGCTACTGGTAGCAACTCAGAGTCCTCTTCTTAATCACATTGTTTCCTCCTCTATGAGCTGTTTGCTTCCACAAGGTCAGCGTAAGAAGCTGAAAGGGATCCTGAAAAATATCTGTTGTTATTGTTGTTCAGTTGCTAACTCATGCCCATGGACTGCAGCATGCCAGGTTCCTCTGTCTTCCACTCTCTCCTGGAGTTTGCTTGAATTCATGTCCACTGATTTGGTGATGCTGTCTAGCCATTTTACCCTCTGCCACCCCCTTCTCCTTTTGCCTTCAACCTTTCCCAGCATCAAAATCTTTTCCATTGAGTCTGCTCTTTGCATCAGGTGGCCAAAGTATTGGAGCTTCAGCATCAGTCCTTCCACTGAATACTCAGGGTTGAATATTTATTCAGTGGGTGGGAGACTTGCGGGGGAGACATTTGAAGTTCATTCTAACACTGGGTCTTCTGTTTCCTGATGTTCCAGGGCTTGCAAACTCCAGACTTTCCCAGCTGAGACTTGTCTTAGTGGGTAAGACTGGGGCAGGAAAAAGCGCAACAGGAAACAGCATCCTTGGAGAGAAAGTGTTTCCGTCTAGCTTTTCGGCTGTATCCATTACCAAGCACTGTAAGAAAGGAAGTAGCACCTGGAAGGGGAGAGAAGTTGTCATTGTGGACACACCTGGCCTCTTTGACACGGAGGTCCCAGATGCTGAGACTCGCAAGGAGATCACCCGCTGCATGATGCTGACCTCCCCGGGGCCTCACGCTCTGCTCCTGGTCATCCCACTGGGCCGTTACACCCCCGAAGGCCAGAAAGCCACAGAGAAGATCCTGACGATGTTTGGAGAGAGAGCTAGGGAACACATGATTCTCTTATTCACCCGGAAAGATGACTTAGATGGCATGGATTTCCATGATTACTTAAAGCATGCTCCTACAGCCATCCAAGAGCTGATTCGCAAGTTCAGAGATCGCTGCTGTGTTTTCAACAACAAGGCCACAGGAGCAGAGCAGGAGGACCAGAGGGAGCAGCTGCTGGCCCTGGTCCAGGATGTGGTGGACAAGTGCAATGGTAGATACTACACGAATAGCCTGTATCAGAAGACCGAAGAGGAGATTCAGAAAGAAACCCAAGTGCTACAAGAAAATTACAGAGCAGAGCTTGAGAGAGCGAAAGCTCAGATAAAACAGGAGTTTGAAGAGGAAATCAGAAAGCTGAAGGATGAACTAGAACAGCAAAAGCGGAAGGTGGAAATGGAAAGGCAACTGGCAGAAACAGAGGCTCACTGGGTTTCAAGGCAGCAAACAGCCAGAGATGAGGTTCTGAGTCAAAATAAGATACTTGAAATCATCCTTAATGTGTTACGGTATTTTTCCTCTCTGTTTAAGGATTAAACCTCATGAATATCTGTCTATATTTCCTGCATATTTTGGAATGGTCCTGCCCCATGTAACTCAGAGCATTCTCCTTTTTCTCTGAGACTCTCAGGGCTAAGGAGAGTAAGTTCACTATTGATAATTGATATATGTTTGATTGATTTAACAGGAAAGGGATAAATTCTCAACTTGTGAAAGTCCAAAGCAGAAAGTATTGATGCTCCCTATTTGTGACTTCTTTCTCAGAGACACCAAGACAGGGAATGCAGGAGACCAAAGAAGATGGCCCCGAGCTTTCTTTCTTTATCCCTAGAAAAGATTTCTCCGTTAGATTCTTTCTAGATTGGTGGGTGATTTTCCCCTACAGCTTTTCTCACTTATTTTGTTTTTAGACTGCACTAATCATCTTACCCTTATAGTTTATTAGAAAGATCAATTCTTTCCATTAGTTAAACTTACAGAAGGAGGTACTGATAGAAGTCCTTCTAGATGAATGAAAATTTGTTCACTTATAATTTTACTGAAGGCCTCAAATTGTTCCTTATCAACTGACCATTATGAACAAAGAGTTCTCTGGCAAATAGATTTTTCAGAATTCAACTACCTGAAATGCCAAAAGTCCCGAAAGATATTCAACAGATAAGAGAATAATGCTTGGTGTATTCATATGTATCTGTAGGAAATCTTTGACGAACAACAACCAGTTTGCTGAATAACCAGTTCTCTCCTTTTCCTGTGAAACTAACAGCTGCCCCATGCAGATGAATTGTTTGCTTCTTATTTTAATAAAACTTTTCTGTTCTCTCATATTTGTGCAAATTGGATTTTTTTTTTTTCTTGGAAAACACCACTACTCCTTCTAAGAACACAGGGATGAATTTCAGTTTTTTTGTAAAAGTTCAAGATGATTTTGGTGTAGACTTGGTCCACCCTCCAGACATCTCCCCTCACCTTTTTCCCCCGGAAGATTTGAGCCACATTCTCAACCCCTCTGTCAGTCAAAGTCTACATTCTCCCTGGATTCATCCGTTATGTTGGTAGAAATTATGTGTAACCAAGGTTTCTGAGACCATTGTGGCTTTCCTGCTGCAAAAATTCTTTAAAATCTATGGATAAAAATAGAGACATCCCTGTCCTTTTTCTCCTCTTCCACTGGGTCCTCTTCACCTAGTAATGTGTAGGCTTTCGCCAAGCACATTTCCATGTTCTTCCAACATGGTCTAGAGGTTACATGTGACCTATGCCAACTCTCCTTGCTTGGTCATCTTAAAATCATCTTCTCCATGCCCTAACCTATTCTCTCCAAAAGAGGACATATGCCTTACCCTGACTTCCCCCAAACACACAGGACTGTACCTTTAACACAGCTGCTATCTATCTATAGCTGACTCTCTTTGCTGCACAGTAGAAACTAACATACTATTGGAAAGAAACTACTGATGTTGTTCAGTCGCTAAAGTGAAGTGAAGTCGCTCAGTCATGTCTGACTCTTTGCGACCCCATGGACTGTAGCCTACCATGCTCCTCTGTCCATGGGATTTTCCAGGCAAGAGTACTGGAGTGGGTTGCTACTTCCTTCTCCAGAGGATCTTCTTGACCCAGGGATCAAACCCAGGTCTCCCCCATAGTAGGCAGACCCTTTAGCATCTGAGCCACCAGGGAAGTTAGCAAAGGCCCAAGGATATGAGAAACACCTGGCAGAGAAGCACAGGACTCCAGCAGAGGTGGTCACTCTGAGGGGACAGATTCCATTTCACTCTGCAGAATGTGGGAGGACTTGGCCTCTATGGTTTTCATCATCAGAGTCTCAATCAAAATTTTTAGGTGTGAATTTAACACACTATTGTATTACAACTTTATTGTATTACAGTAAATATAATATTGTATTATTAGTAATGTAATATTATAATGTAAATTATAAGACATTGTTAATAATGTAATATTGTATTTTTTTAAGATTTATTTAGAAATATAGAGAGAGATAAAGAAGGAATACAGCAGTTAGGAAAATATAGGAGAGAAAGAGGTTGATATTCCTTGGTTTACACAGAAAGCCAATAAAGTTCCAGACAAGGAACTTGCACCGTTCACGTAGGCCGCAGGCGCCCTCCCGGTCTCCTGAAGGAGTGAGACGCAGAGCGCCTTCCCATTCAGGCAAATAAGTGAACACGGTGAGCCCCTGCGCTCCAAGGAATCAGCCTAAAAGGAGAGTAAGAGAAAGAGAAAGCAAGAACAACACGGGGGAAACCAGTTTTTCGAGGAACTGGTCCATCTATTTTTCAGGGAAGTTTAATGGAAGGAGTCCAATCTCCTTGCAACAGATAGGGCACCTCTACCTCTTTGGTTCCCACCAGCCCCCTTTCATGACCAGATGCTATAGTCAGGCATCAGACACAATGCAAAAAGGCACTACCCTCAAGATCACAGCATAACAGGCACGACCAGCAAATCAAGTTTCCCAGGCGGGGTTAGTGCTGGGGTGGTGGGGCTGAGGATGTGGGAAGGGGTGCGGGGAGGAAGTAGAGAAAGCTTCCAGGAGGGGAGCCCTTCCCCGCCAGCCCATAGACCCGAGGCAGGGGCCTGCTCCAGAAGAGGGGAGCTCAGTGGGCACACAGCACTGGGTGCCAGGAAGCAACACAAAGCAGGGGAAAGACAGACATGTACGAAAGTGCCAGGGTTTGCAAGGGACAGGATGGACCCTCCAAACACGGGGAAAGGCTTTCGGCAATTCCTCTCCCTGCACTATCAATGACCAGGGCACAGGCAGCCCACGATCACTTTCGAATGCAGGGGCTGTAATATTGTATTTATTATATTAAAACTTGGGTTGTATTACAACACAAGCAAATATTCAACCAAAGAACCACATATACCCCTCAAAGAAAATTAAATTCAGGCTTAAGATGAAAAAAGAAAACAGCTAGTTGCATTGGTAATTTTCAGTATAAATGCATTCAGTTATTCTTATTCTTGCATCCCAGGTTAATGCTGTAGATGAGACAAAGAAAATCATTCTGCTATTTATTTTCCATCTCATTACTCTAATCATTTCATCAAAATAATGTGAACATGGGTACATGAATACTTGTTTTGTTATAAGAATGTACAGTTTAAATGTCCTTGAGACACATCCAAGAATGGATTGAAATATATTCAACGTAATTATTCACCATACTTTAGCACTCACTTTCTTTGAGATTGGAATGAAAACTGACCTATCCCAATCCTGTGGCGATTGCTGAGTTTTCCAGATTTGCTGGCAAACTGAGTGCAGCACGTTAACAGCATCATCTTTCAGAATTTTAAAGAGTTCGGCTGGAATTCCATCACCTCCATGAGCTTTACTAATTACCAAGGATTTGGCTCCCTTCCCTGATACTTAAGGAACGTGACTTTAAAAAAAGATATGCATGATATATATATACAATTATATAATATATATATAATAATATTTACAATTTTCCATGCTGGGTTTACAAAAAGCAGAGGAACAACATATCAAATTGCCAACATCTGTTGGATCATAGAGAAAGCAAGGGAATTCAAGAAAAACATCTAATTCTGCTTCATTGACTATGGTAAAGCCTTTGACTTTGTGGATCACAACAAACTGTGATCTTCAAGAGTTGGGAATACTAGACATCCTCACCTGTCTCCTGAGAAATCTGTTTGTGGGACAAGAAGCAGCAGTTAGAACCTTGCATGGAACAACAGACTGGTTCAAAATTGGGAAACGAGTACGACAAGGCTATATATTGTCACCCTGTTAACTTATATGCAGAGAATATCATGAGAAATGCCAGGCTGGATGAATCACAAGCTGGAATCAAGATTACCAGGAAAATATCAATCACCTCAGATACGCAGATGATGCCACCCTTATGCCAAAAATCGAAGAGAAACTAAAGAGCCTCTTGATGAGAGTAAAAGAAGAGAGTGAAAAAGCTGGCTTAAAACTCAACATTCAAAAAACAAAGATCATGGCATCTGGTCCCATCACTTCATCACAAGTAGAAAGGGGAAAAAGGAGAAACAGTGACACATTTTCTTTTCTTGGTCTCCAAAATTACTGTGGGTGATGACTGCAGCCATAAAATTAGAAGATGCTTTCTCCATGGAAGGAAAGGTATGACAAATCTAGACAGTGTATTAAACAGCAAAGTTATCACTTTGCCAACAAAGGTCTCTATAGAAAAAGCTGTGAGTTTTCCAGTAGTCATGTATGGATGTGAGAGTTGGACTGTAAAGAAGGCTGATCACCAAAGAATTGATGCTGTTGAACTGTGGTGTTGGAGAAGACTCTTGAGAGACCCTTGGGCTACACAGAGATCACATCAGTCAAATCTAAAGGAAAACAGCCTGAATATTCTCTGGAAGGACTGATGCTGAAGCTGAAGGTCCAATATTTTGGCTACCTGTTGGGAAGAACTGACTCATTAGAAAAGAGCCTGATGCTGGAAAAGATTGTTAGGCAGGAGGAGAAGGGAACAACAAAGGATGAGATGGTTGCATGGCATCACTCACTCAATGGACATGAGTTTGAGCAAGCTCCAGGAGAAGGTGAAGGACAGGGAAGCATGCGTGCTGCAGTCCATGGGGTGCAAAGAGTTGGACATGACTGAACAACTATACACACACACACACACACACACACATATGTGCTTAGCCGCTCAGTCATGTCCAACTCTTTGGGACCCCATGGACTGTAGCCCACCAGGCTCCTCTGTCCATGAGGATTATCCAGGCAAGAATACCGACGTGGGTGGCCATGCCCCTTTCCAATATACACAAATACACAAATATCAATATAGATAGATAGATACTATATGTATATTATTAATGCTGCAGAAGAGTCTCCGACTCTGGTGTCTGTCTTTTTTTTTTTTTTTTTTTTTTTTTACCAATTTACTGATGCTGTGTAGTAAGTCATTTCCAGACAATAAAAAAGGCATTTAGCCTGGTCAGTTCAGTTCAGTTGCTCAGTCGTATCCAACTCTTTGCGATCACATGGACTGCAGCATGTCAGCCTTCCCTGTCCATCACCAACCTCTGAAGTTTGCTCAAACTCATGACCACCGAGTCGGTGATGCCATCCAACCATCTCATCCTCTGTCGTCTTCTTATCCTCCTGCGTTCAATCTTTCCCTGCAACAGGGTCTTTTCCAATGAGTCAGTTCTTCACATCAGGTGGCCAAAGTATTGGAGTTTCAGCTTCCGCTTCAGGCCTTCCAATGAATATTCAGCACTGATTTTCTTTAGGATGGACTGGTTGGATCTCCTCACAGTCAAAGAGACTCTCAAGAGTCTTCTCCAACACAGTAGTTCAAAAACATCAATTCTTCAGCACTCAGCTTTCTTTACAGTCCAACTCTCACATCCATACATGACTACTGGAAAAACCAAAGCTTTCACTAGATGAACCTTTGCGGCAAAGTAATGTCTCTGCTTTCTAATATGCTGCCTAAGTTGGTCATAGCTTTTCTTCCAAGGAGCAAGCATCTCTTAATTTCCTGGCTGCAGTCACCATCTGCAGTGATTTTGGAGCCCAAAAAAATAAAGTCATCACTGTTTCCCCATCTATTTGCCATGAACTGATAGGACTGGAAAACATGATCTTAGTTTTCTGAATGTTAAGTTTTAGGCCAACTTTTTCACTCTTCTCTTTCACTTTCATCAAGAGGCTCTTTAGTTCTTCTTCACTTTCTGCCATAAGGGTGGTGTCGTCTGCATATCTGAGGTTATTGATATTTCTCCCAGCAAACTCCAGCTGTGCTTCATCCAGCCCAGCATTTCTCATGATGTGCATTTCATAGAAGTTAAATAAGCAGGGTAACAATATATACCCTTGAGGTACTCCTTTTCCTATTTGGAACCAGTCTATTGTTCCATGTCCAGTTCTAGCTGTTGCTTCCTGACCTGCATACAGGTTTCTCAAGAGGCAGGTCAGGTGGTCTGGTATTCCCATTTCTTGAAGTATTTCCCACAGTTTGTTGTGATCCACACAATCAAAGGCTTTGGTGTAGTCAATAGGGTAGAAGTAGATGTTTTTCTGGAGCCCTCTTGCTTTTTTGATGATCCAATGGATGTTGGCAGTTATTACTTTGCCAACTAAGGTCCATCTAGTCAAGGCTATGGTTTTTCCTGTGGTCATGTATGGATGTAAGAGTTGGACTGTGAAGAAGGCTGAGCGCCGAAGAATTGATGCTTTTGAACTGTGGTGTTGGAGACGACTCTTGAGAGTCCCTTGGATTGCAAGGAGATCCAACCAGTCCATTGTGAAGGAGATCAGCCCTGGGATTTCTTTGGAAGGAATGATGCTAAAGCTGAAACTCCAGTACTTTGGCCACCTCATGCGAAGAGTTGACTCATTGGAAAAGACTCTGATGCTGGGAGGGATTGGGAACAGGAGGAGAAGGGGATGACAGAGGATGAGATGGCTGGATGGCATCACGGACTCGGTGGACGTGAGTCTGAGTGAACTCCGAGAGATGATGATGGACAGGGAGGCCTGCTGTGCTGCGATTCGTGGGGTCGCAAAGAGTCAGACACAGCTGAGCGACTGAACTGAACTGAACTGCCTTTTCTAAAGCCAGCTTGAACATCTGGAAGTTGAGCATTACTTTACTAGCATGTGAGATGAGTACAATTGTTCAGTAGTTTCAACATTCTTTGGCATTGCCTCTCTTTGGGATCGGGATGAAAACTGACCTTTTCCAGTCTTGTGGCCAATGCTGAGTTTTCAAAATTTGCTGGCATATTGAGTGCAGCACTTTCAAAGCATCATCTTTTAGGATTTGAAATAGCTCAACTGGAATCCCATCACTTCCAAAGCAAAAACACCCAATTGTGGATGTGACTGGTGATGGAAGTAAAGTCTGATGCTGTAAAGAGCAATATTGCATAGGAACATAGAATGTTAGATCCAGAATCAAGGCAAATTATAAGTGTTCAAACAGGAGATTGCAACAGTGAACATCGACATTTTAGGAATCAGAGAACTAAAGTGGACTGGAATGGGTGAATTTTACTCAGATGACCATTATATCTACTACTCTGGGCAAGAATTCCTTAGAAGAAATGGAGTAGCCATCATAGTAAAAAAAAAAGAGTCTGAAATGCAGTACTTGGATAACATCTCAAAAATGACAGAATGATCTCTGTTTGTTTCCTTAGCAAACCATTCAATATCACAGTAACCCAAGTCTATGCCCTGACCAGTAACACTGAAGAAGCTGAAGTTGGACGGTTCTATGAAGGCCTACAAGACCTTCTAGAATTAACACCCCAAAAAGATGTCCTTTTCATTATAGGAGACTAGAATGCAAAAGCAGGAAGTCAAAAGATACCTAGAGTAACAGGCAAATTTGGCCTTGGAGTACAGAATGAAGCAGGTCAAAGACTAACAGAGTTTTTCCAAGAGTACACACTGGTCATAGTAAACATCCTCTTCCAACAGCACAAGAGAAGACTCTACACATGGACATCACCAGAGGGTCAATACTGAAATCAGATGGATTAT
Source organism: Cephalophus harveyi (assembly GCA_006410635.1). NCBI lineage: Eukaryota > Metazoa > Chordata > Mammalia > Artiodactyla > Bovidae > Cephalophus > Cephalophus harveyi. The sequence goes on along the minus strand of SJYT01061338.1, from coordinate 1,015,191 downwards.
ATTCTTTGCAACCAAAGATGGAGAAGCTGAAATGGAGAAGCAAGACCGGGAGCTGACTGTGGCTCAGATCATGAACTCCTTATTGCCAAATTCAGGCTTAAATTGAAGAAAGTAGGGGAAACCACTAGACCATTCAGGCAGGTAAATTAGTTCTTTAAGTCCTAGGATGCCAGTTAGTAGAATGAGAACTGTAGAACTGGAAACTCTCTCAGTTCAGTTCAGTTCAGTCACTCAGTCGTGTCTGACTCTTTGCGACTCCATGAATCACAGCACGCCAGGCCTCCCTGTTCATCACCATCTCCCGGAGTTCACTCAGACTCACGTCCATCGAGTCTGTGATGCCATCCACCCATCTC
>SJYT01061338.1:983688-1014502 GCA_006410635.1 Cephalophus harveyi | reverse complement strand
GCGATCAGCCTTCTTCACAGTTCAACTCTCACATCCATACATGACCACAGGAAAAACCATAGCCTTGACTAGACGGACCTTAGTCAGCAAAGAGAAGATATTGTCCAACCCCCTCATTTTGCAGTTCAAGTGACAGAGGCTTAAAGCAGTCGTGACTTGCACAAGTACGGTTGGTTCTACCACTCTTACTTAACCTCTGGCAAGTTGTTAACCACAACTGGATTTCTGCTCCCTCCTCTGTAAAATGAACTGGTGATCATCACAGCTAACAACTTCCAGGTGCTTCCTGTGTGCCTGACACTGTCCTGAGTACTTTAAGTGCCTTTTCTAATTCTCCCAACTTTCCAGAAATTATTTATGATTGATTACCTTCTATTACAGAAGGAAATATAAAAACATAGAAAGCTTAAATAGCTTGCTTGAGATAAGACAATTAGGAAATTTTGCAAAGCTGATCTAGTAACCCAGGAAGAACTGCCTCCCAAATTCTCAAATTCCAATTCTTAAATTTCTTCTAGGAAAATCGGTTCTGCTCTTGAGCATCACAGGGAAGAGGAGCCCATGTGACACATGCTGAGAGCAATATTGCCCATTGCCTCCCAGGGTAGAAGGCAGACAGATTAATACTATGCACTGTGATTAGTACAATAGAAGAATGAAGCTTATTTCCTTCTCTCAAGAGTTTTGAAAGTTTGTGCCTGTTCATCTTTTTATTGACGCTGATTGGTTGTTTGCACTGGCTGGTAGGTTTTATACTAGACACTGAGAATCTAGAGATAAGGAAAACAAAGTCCCTTTTGAGACTGACTTCATTCACTTAGCATAATGATTTGGGGAATCATTCAAGTTGTATGTGCCAAGAGCTTGTTCTCCTTTATTGCTGCATAGTGTTCCATCTTACAGATGTATCCCAACTTCTCACTGCTCCTTCACTTATGATGCAGAAGGTGCCATGGTCCAGGTGCGGGTTGGAAAAGAATTTCCAGACATGAGACAGAATGAAAGGGAAATAGAGTTTATTAGAGTGGGAGATGCTGGTACAACAGCAGTCCAGCTCGAGGGAGAACTGATGTTAAACAGGGGTCCTTAGTTTACTTTTATACCCAGAGTGCAAGGGGTGGGATAGGGTTCTTGTGGATCATTTGCTGACTGGATGAGTCACGTATACTGGGTCGGGGGGAAGAGTAAGGCAAATGCCTTCTCCCTATGGGGTAGGAGGGGAGACAGGTTATACTGCTCAGGAGGGCCCGAAATTCATTAATAGTTACAACGCGGGGGAGGGAAGGATATTAAGGGTCTGTTTTTTCTGTTCCTGCATTCCAAGACCCGCCTTGGTTTTATCTGCTCTGTTGTCCTTGGGTCACCACCACAGAAGGCTCAGCTTCTGTGTATACCAATGCTGAGTCAAATCTTGCAGACAGAATTTTGGGTAGAAAAGGAGAGTTTCATTGCTTTGCCAGGCAAAAGGGGACACAGCGAGCTCATGCCTTCAAAGCCCTCTATCTCCACTTGGGGAAGACAGTGAGAAGTTTTATTGTCCAAAGAGGGCGTGATCAGCTCTTGGACAGTCTTCTGATGGGTTGGTGGTGAGGTAAGCAGGAGTCAGCATCATCGTCCTTCAGGTCCAACTGGTCTAGTGTCTACAAGCTGTGGGGAGCATACCATGGTTAATCGTTAGCTTCTGCCACCAGGAGGGGTTTCAGCATCTGTAAACAAACACAAAGGCGTTATTGTGTGTATCCTTTGATGGGGAAACAAGACCTTACCCCAAGGCTCCTCTTGACTATTTCTCTGGTTTTCCAATTCCTTCCTTCCCTAATTGACAACTGCTTGAATCTGCCCACTGGAGCTCAGGGAAGGTCATGGAGACTGGGTGAAGGCTGTTTCCTGTGATCAGATAAAGAGGGGACACAACGGCCTAGGGCCCAGGAACCCCACAGGGCCATGCATGCCTCCATGTATTCTTATGCCCCTAATTGATTTCTCTTTGTTTGCTAAAACCTCCATTATACCGTTGAATAGTAGTGGGTGGGAACGCTTGCTTTCTTCCTGGAAATGTCTTCATTTGCACATATGTGTGTCTGCTCAGTTGTGTCAGACTCTTTGAAACCCTATGGACTGCAGCCCACCAGGCTCCTCTGTCCATGGAATTTTCCAGGCAAGCACACTTGGGTAGGTTGTCATTTCCTACTCCAAAGGATCTTCCCAACCAGATATCACACCCACCATGAGTGTTTCCCAATTAGGCAAGTAAGATAGCAGCTGAACTATAGCAGGGTATTACAAGTATTTGTGTTTGTGTGTGGTGTGTAATCATATTAAGCAAGTATCCCCCAATCACTATTTTCTTGGGGGTTTTATCATGAATGGCTATTGAATTTTATTAAAGACTTCTAAAAAATCATCCATGAAAATAATTGAGTGAATGACATTAACAGATTTCCCAATATTCAAGCAACCTCTTTGTTTTCTATCCCTCTTGGTCATGAGGTATCACATTCTTAATGGTGGTGTTGGCACCTATTTGCTAATACATAAAGTTTTGTCTTTTGTACTTGTACTTGCTTTTAATTTACCTTACTTTACTTTTTCCAGTTTTTGTTTTTTAAGTGAGAATTTATTTTCTTTCTTTTGAAAGTGAAAGTGAAAGTAGGTCACTCGTATCCAACTCTTTGCAAACCCATGAACTGTATAGTCCATGGAATTCTCCAGGCCAGAATGCTGAAGTGGATAGCCTTTCCCTTCTCCAGGGCATCTTCCCAACCCAGGGATTGAACCCAGGTCTCCCAACATTGCAGGCAGATTCTTTACCAGCTGAGCCAGAAGGGAAGCCCTTTCTTTCTTTCCCTTTTATTGAAAAAAGTTTTTGGTGCAATGTATTTTACTCTGATCACTTCTTTCAATGAAGCCTACTGCTTCTGACATTTAGTGTTTTCATTATTATGATCTTTAAAAAATTCTAAAGAGTCAGTTTGTATTTTTGTTTTCAACCAGAGTTGTTTAATACAATGCACCATTTTAGTTTCCAGATGGAAGCACATTTTCCCAGAAGTAATTTCTATTTTTGTCTCATTATGATCAGAAAACGAAGAAGAATGAAGAGCCTCTTGTTGAAAAGTGATAGAGGAGTGTGAAAAAGTTGGCTTAAAACTTAACCTTCAAAAAACTAAGATTATGGCAACCAGTCCCATCACTTCATGGCAAATAGGTGGCCAAACAGTGACAGACATTATTTTGGGGGGCTTTGAAATCACTGCAGATGGTGACTGCAGCCATGAAATTAAGAGATGCTTGCTTGTTGGAAGAAAAGTTATGACCAACCTAGACAGCATATTAAAAAGCAGAGACATTACTTTGCCAACAAAGGTCCATCTAGTCAAAGCTCTGGTTTTTCAAGTCATGTATGGATGTGAGATTTGGACTATAAAGAAAGCTGAGTGCTGAAGAATTGATGCTTTTGTACTTGGTGTTGGAGAAGACTCTTGAGAGTCTTTTGGATTACAAGGAGATCAAATCAGTCCATCCTAAAGGAAATCAGTCCTGAGTATTCATTGGAAGACCTGATGCTGAAGCTGAAACTCCAATATTTTGGCCACCTGAGGCAAAGATTTGACTTGTTTGAAAAGACCCTGATGCTAGGAAAGATTGAAGGCAGGAGGAGAAGGGGACCAGAGAGAATGAGATGGTTGGATAGCATCATTGACTCGATGGACATGAATTTGAGCAAACTTCAGGAGTTGGTGATGGACAGGGAAGTCTGGTGTGCTGCAGTCCATGGGATTGCATAGAGTTGGACATGACTGAGCAACTGAACTGAACTGAGCTTTTCTTAAGCTTCATATTGTTGATATAGGATTTGTGATAAAAGATAATGAGATGGGAAAAATGTTGTTTAGGTTTAATTCTTCTTGAGGTAATAGTTGCTTTTACAGACCTAAAGTTTTGAACAAGTGTATGGAAATGAGTCCTCTGAGACTATAAGTCAGTCACTCCCTGTGGAACCTGAATCCACTGGAAATGGCTTCTGTGGCAAAATTAAACGTATACTATGTTTAGGGAATAGAGAGAAAAAGTATATGTTTCCATTGTCTCAAATTTCATAATCTTTCCTAGGTCTTATCCATTATTTCCAGAGAAAACACAGAATTAAATGTCTGCTCTTGTGTAAAAATCTGTCCAATCTGATGTGTTAATGAGCCCCTTTAGGGACTTCCCTGGTGGTCCAGTGGTTAAGACTTTGCCTTCCAATGCAGGTGGTGGGGGTTTGATCCCTGGCCAGGTAGCTAAAGATCCCACATGCCTTGCACCCAAAAAACCAAAACATAAAAGAAAAGCAAGTGTAACAAATTCAGTAAAGACTTAGGGAAGGAAAAAAAGAGAGAGAGAGATAGTCTTCACTCTCCATGTAGGTGACTCAGACAGTTTCTGCAACCATTGTATTTATTTCCTCCCATGGATTTTCAATGTCTTACGTGACACTGGTTTGTGGAGACAGATGGCGTTCTCCAGGCTTCCCAGGTGGTGCCGGTGGTAAAGAATCTGCCTGTCAATGCAGAAGATACAGATTCGATCCCTGCCGGGGACGAGCTCTGGTGGATCCAGGGAATTCGAAGGTGGGGATGGAGTCGGCATCCTTAGAAAAATACATATTTAATTACAGATATATAGAGAGATTAGAAACGGATAGTGTAGTAGGAAAATTAGTGGAGAAAAAGAGGCTGAATAACTTGGTTTATGTGGAATAGCATCCATGCTCCAGATAGGAATTCAGCCAGAAAAACGGGGAGCAAGAAAGAATGACATGGGGGAGTCAGTCTTTCCAGGAATTGATCCCATTTCTTTATTTTTTAGGTTTGCTTATATACCTTTTTTACACATAGGGATGAGTACAATCACGTGGGGGTCAGCAGTCCTGACTTTTATCAAAATCAGGTGCTTTACATAAATGTATAAAAAAAGGTCTTAGGGGTTTTTACATCATCTTCTAGCCATGAGGCTTGTTGACATTTATGACCCTTTCTTTCTGATAACCAAAAAACTTACTTTTTCCAAGGATGTTTTTTCTTAAACCAGGCACTACCCTCCAAATAAAACTGCATTCCTATCGGGTGAGGGTGTAGTGAGTTACAATCAAGAAAGGAATTTATTTAACCCAAGGTTAATACTTATTTCTCCTATATGCTAGTTATATTTATTATAAAAGCAGAGAATATGGAGATTTAGCAGCAAAATATCAGCCCAACAAATGAAAATCCTTTCACCAATATTCCCCTTAAGATCTGTTTAGTCTTAAGATAGTGATAAAGTTACATTTTTACATAGCAAGGACACAATGATTTATAACAAAGTACAGTGGTCTATAACAAAAGAGAAAATTCGTTAACTCAAAAAGTTTAGTATTGCTAACATCAAAAACTACTATGTTTCCTTTTCTATATTTCAAATACATTGATTAATATATTCCCAGGTGCCTAAGGATATGGAGGCCTGGTGGCAATCATTGACTCAACAATGAGAAAAGCCCTATGCTAATTAAGACTCTCAAAATCTTCCAAAACTCTCTGTGCTGTTTATGGTTGAGAGGTTGTCACACAAGCTAGTCTGTCAGCAGAGAGGTTTGACCTGAGACACGCTGTCACACCCAGGGCAGAGAATTAGCAGTAATTATTGGCACAACAAATGAAAAACCCTTCACCAATATAATTCCTAACCAACCCACTATGCTAATAATTTCTAACTTCCCAAAAGAATTTGCCTTTAGTAAGACTAAAACATCTCGTGCCTCTCATGGTTAGTTAGTTAGTTAGTTAGTTAAGTCGCTCAGTCGTGTCCGACTCTTTGCGATCCCATGGACTGTAACCTACCTGGCTCCTCTGTCCATGGGATTCTCCAGGCAAGAATACTGGAGTGGGTTGCCATTTCCTTCTCCAGAGGATCTTCCCGGCCCAGGGATCGAACTCAGGTCTCCTGTATTAGACGCAGATGCTTTAACCTCTGAGCCACCAGGGAAGCTGTAAACAATCACATGTGGCCCGACGAACCTATACAGGCAGGCTAGATAACCTTCAGAGTTCGTAAGTTGAAACACTCTTGTCACACCCAGGAATTTTTATTAACTTGGAGCTGCAAGTTAACTCCTTCTCTGAGAGAAATGGTTATGGGGGAGAGCCCCCCGTAAAGTCAGAGGTGTGGGTGAGAGCATAAAACAGACTCTGGTTTTGGGGTTAGATGCTCGGGAACAGGGGGTTTCCTGAGGCTTGATCACTCCTTTGCGTATGCCAAGCTTCCTTCCTCATGACCTTTGCCATGGGCGGAGTTCCTCGTGCTGGCCCCCAGCAGATCCCTGGGTTGGGAAGATTCCCTGGAGAAGGAAATGGAAATCTGCTTCAGTATTCTTACCTGGAAAATTCCATGGACAGAGGGCTACAGTCCTTAGAATCACAAAGAGTCAGACACAACTGAACACACACACATGCACGTGCATATGGGATCTCCAGCCTTAGCCTCTGTCTCCCCTACTTGCTGGGTGATGTCTCATGTCTGTCAAGCCTCTGAAGGCCTGCTGGTCCCCAACAAGAAAGTCCACAAGCTGGTGTAAAGGCACCAAGTGAGTTGATTTCCCACTCCAGGCAGTGTCCTTTCAGGGGCTCCTCAACTGACTTGATCACAGCTCCAGATGGTCTACTTTCTCTGTGGCTGGTCAGGCAGTAGCTCTCATTCAGCCCTGGAATATCAGCTAGAGGGTGATATTTCATGTGGTTGCAGGAAATACAACTTCACCAAAGCAGCTTAACAAAGGGTTCAATTTTGATACAAGGAGTTTACGGCTGGTACTCCAGAGCTGATGTAACTATCCAAAGAACTTGATTTTTTTATTCCACCCATTCTGGTATCTTTTGTCCTTAGAGTGACAAGATGGCTGCTTCAGCTTGAGCCTAATGTCAGAACTGCAGACAGAAAGAACACAGACACAAGAAGGAAGACAGGATGGCACTTCAATTGCAAAAGCAAAACCAACCCACAGGGCTTCTTCTACCACCTCTTGGTCATATGCTTACCCCAGCTATGAGAAACACAGTACAACTCAGTATTTCATGTGGGTCCATTGCTGTGACAAGCAAAATTGTAGTTTTGTTAATAATGAGGAGGGGACAAATGCTAGTGAGCTGATGACTAGCAGCACCTGCCATATGAGCTGGGGTGAATTTGCCATACACTTCTTGCTCTAGAAAGATCTCGTTCTCAACGGTATGGCAAATTCTTTTGACGATTCCCAACCAAACTTTCCTACAGTCCTAAACTCTTCCTCATTCTATGCATGAACCAAAGAAAGGTCAAGAAAATAGAACCTCAGTGCCCGAGTCTGGTTCCAAAAATAAAACAGTCTTGTAACATACTAAATATCCTACAGATAAACTTTGGAATAAACTACAAAGAACAAATGCTAGAAAGTACTGGGGAGCCACCAAAGCAGATGGAAACGGAAATTATTTCCATCTTGAAACAAGAACCACATAAGGTGACACCTATGTTTGAAAGTTTTTTCCACAGGGCACTCCCCAGACCACAATGCAAGAAGTGACCAGAACTTCACTATCTAATATACCTCTTGCTTCCTGAACCTGCAGAGAAAAGCTTAAGACCACATCTGATTGCTTTATTACTCTCCCTTCCTGCTTCCTTTCCCCTAGAAGAGGAAAGACTGTTCTCAACTCTAATTAGTTGGACTTCTATTGTGTAAAATGTTATTGTCTAGTGACTAAACCTTTTTCAGAAAACTGGAGAAATGATAGGATATGGACAATCCATTGGTTGACAAGGCTGTTATCTTTTGAAAAAATCTATTAATATTCTTTAAAATAGTGGAAACTGATTATTCAGATTTTTCCATAATTTGTGAAGCATTAGCATGCATCATTGAAACAGCAAGAGAGTTCCAGAAAAAGATCTATTTCTGCTTTATTGACTATGCCAAAGCCTTTGACTATATGGATCACAATAAACTGGAAAATTCTGAAAGATATGAATACTAGACCACCTGACCTCTTGAGAAACCTATATGCAGGTCAGGAAGCAACAGTTAGAACTGAACATGGAACAACAGACTGGTTCCAAATAGGAAAAGGAGTACCTCAAGGCTGTATATTATCACCCTGCTTATTTAGCTTATATGAAGAGTGCATCATGAAAGATGCTGGGCTGGAGGACGCACAAGCTGGAATCAAGATTGCCGGGAGAAATATCAATAGCCTCAGATATGCAGATGACACCACCCTTACAGCAGAAAGTGAAGAACTAAAGAGCCTCTTGTTGAAAGTGAAAGAGGAGAGTGAAAAGGTTGGGTTAAAGCTCAACATTCGGAAAACTAAGATCATGGCACCCGGTCCCATCACTTCATGGCAAATATATGGGGAAACAGTGGAAACTGTAGCTTACATTATTTTTCTGGGCTCCAAAACACTGGAGATGGTGATTACAACAATGAAATCAAAAGACACTTACTCCTTGGAAGGAAAGTCATGACCAACCTAGACAGCATATTAGAAAGCAGAGACATTACTTTGCAAACAAAGGTCTGTCTAGTCAAGGCTCTGGTTTTCCCTGTGGTCATGTATGGATGTGAGAGCTGGACTATAAAGAAAGTTGAGCGCTGAAGAATTGATGCTTTTGAACTGTGGTGTTTGAGAAGACTCTTGAGAGTCCCTTGGACTGGAAAGAGATCCAACCAGTCCTTCCTAAAGGAGATCAGTCCTGGATGTTCACTGGAAGGACTGATGGTGAAGCTGAAGCTCCAACACTTTGGGCACCTGATGCGGAGAGCTGACTCATTTGAAAAGACCCAATGCTGAGAAAGATTGAGGGCAGGAGGAGAAGGGGATGACAGAGGATGAGATGGTTGGATGGCATCACCGATTCAATGGACATGGGCTTGGGTGGACTCCAGGAGTTGGTGATGGACAGGGAGGCCTGGCGTGCTGCAGTTCATGGGATTGCAGAGAGTCGGACAAGACTGAGCCACTGAACTGAACTAAACTGAGCATGCATCAGAGTCACCTGGAAGACTTGTTAAAATACAAAGTTACTGAATGAGTAGACTTGAGAAAAAATAGCAAGAAGAGATAAGAAAGCCTTCTTCAGTGATCAATGTAAAGAAATAGAGGAAAACAACAGAATGGGAAAGACTAGAGATCTCTTCAAGAAAATTAGAGATACCAAGGGAACATTTCATGCAAAGATGGGCTCAATAAAGGACAGAAATGATATGGACCTAACAGAAGCAGAAGATATTAAGAAGAGGTGGCAAGAATACACAGAAGAACTGTACAAAAAAGATCTTCATGACCCAGATAATCATGATGATGTGATCACTAATCTAGAGCCAGACATCTTGGAATGTGAAGTCAAGTGGGCCTTAGAAAGCATCACTATGAGCAAAGCTAGTGGAGGTGATGGAATTCCAGTTGAGCTGTTTCAAATCCTGAAAGATGATGCTGTGAAAGTGCTGCACTCAATATGCCAGCAAATTTGGACAACTCAGCAGTGGCCACAGGACTGGAAAAGGTCAGTTTTCATTCCAATTCCAAAGAAAGGCAATGCAAAAGAATGCTCCAACTACCGCACAATTGCACTCATCTCACATGCTAGTAAAGTANGTGGAAGCAGTGTCAGACTTTATTTTTTTAGGCTCCAAAATCACTGCAGATGGTGACTGCAGCCATGAAATTAAAAGACGCTTACTCCTTGGAAGGAAAGTTATGATCAACCTAGATAGCATATTCAAAAGCAGAGACATTACTTTGCCGACTAAGGTCCGTCTAGTCAAGGCTATGGTTTTTCCTGTGGTCATGTATGGATGTGAGAGTTGGACTGTGAAGAAAGCTGAGCACCAAAGAATTGAGGCTTTTGAGCTGTGGTGTTGGAGAAGACTCTTGAGAGTCCCTTGGACTGCAAGGAGATCCAACCAGTCCATTCTGAAGGAGATAAGCCCTGGGATTTCTTTGGAGGGAATGATGCTGAAGCTGAAACTCCAGTACTTTGGCCACCTCATGTGAAGAGTTGACTCATTGGAAAAGACTCTGATGCTGGGAGGGATTGGGGACAGGAGGAGAAGGGGACGACAGAGGATGAGATGGCTGGATGGCATCATGGTCTTGATGAACATGAGTCTGAGTGAACTCCGGAAGATGGTGATGGACAGGGAGGCCTGCCAAGCTGTGATTCATGGGGATGCAAAGAGTCAGACACGACTGAGTGACTGAACTGAACTGAACTGAACAGTTCCCTGGCATTGCCAATGTGGCTGGCTCTTGACAGAGATTTGAGAGTGATTGCACTGGAGCAAATACCCTGTGTCTGACAAAGAAAGGGATAGTGGCTTCAAATTTTTTGAAGGCATTTCCTCTGCTCCAAGAATTACCAGCTAGATCAAGAGTACAAAAAACCCTTCTCCCCTCCAGGATTCTGAAGGAAAAGTGCTCGGAGCCAGCATGAGGAACTCCGCCCATGGCAAAGGTCATGAGGAAGGAGACTTCGGCATACGCAAAGGCGGGATCGAGCCTCAGGAAACCGCCTGTTCCCGAGCATCTACCCCCAAATCCAGAGTCTACCTACTTTACTGTTTCATGCTCTCACCTACACCTCTGACTTTATGGGGGGCTGTTCCCCACCAGCTCTCTTGGAGAAGGAGTAAACTTCCAGCTCCAATCAATAAAAATTCCTGGGCGTGACAAGGGTGTCTCAGGTCAAACCTCTCTGCTAGCAGACTAGCTTGTGTGACAGGATTATCCACACTCCTGCCACTATGCACATGATTGTTTACTACCTCCCAAGCATAAACAGCACAGAGAGTCTGGAGTATTTTGAAAATCTTAATTAGCATAGGGCTTTTCTCTTTGTTGAGTCAATGATTGCCACCAGGCCTCCATATCCGTAGGCACCTGAGAATATATTAATGTATTTGGAATATAGAAAAGGAAATATAGTAGTTTTTGATGTTAGCAATACTAGACTTTTTGAGTTAATGAATTTTCTCTTTTGTTATAGATCACTGTACTTTGTTATAAATCACTGTGTCCTTGCTATGTAAAAAATGTAACTTTATCACTATCTTAAGACTAAATAGATCTTAAGGGGAACATTGGTGAAGGGTTTTCATTTGTTGGGCTAATGTTTGCTGCTAAATCTCCATATTCCCTGCCCTTATAATGAATATAACTAGCATATAGGAGAAATAAGTAATAACCTTTAAGATTAATCATGTTAACCTTAGGTTAAATAAATTCCTTTCTTAGTTGTAACCCACTACACCTCACCCTATAGGAATGCAACTTTATCTGGTCCCTTCAGAGGGTGGCGTCTGGTTTAAGAAAAAACACCTTTGGAAAAAATAAGTTTTCTGGTTAACTGACCGTTATCAGAAAGAAAGGGTCGTAAAATGTCAGCAGGCCTCATGGCCAGAAGATGATGTAAAACCCCCAAGACCTTTATGTGTACTTTTATGTGAAGCACCTGATTTTGATAAAGGTCAGGACTGCTGACCCCCACATGACTTTAAAATTTCCATTTGTCTCTATGTGTAACAAAAGGTATATAAGTAAACCTAAAAAATAAAGAAATTGGATCAGTTTCTGGAAAGACTGATTCCCCCATGTTGTTCTTTCTTGGTCTCTGTTTTTCTGGCTGAATTTCCATCTGGAGCGTGAGTGCTCGCCATGTCTACTTACTTGCCCTGACTTCTAAGATCCGTGAGAGAGGGAACCCAAGGCGGGGCACCCTCCGATATTCAAACAGGTGCCAGTGGCCCAACATAGATGGTGCAAACTCCTTGTCTTGGAGTTTTATTGGTATCCACGTAAACCAAGTTATTCAGCCTCTTTTTCTCCACTAATATTTCCCACTACACTATCCGTTTCTAATCTCTCTCTTTATCTGTAATTAAATAAGTTTTTTCCTAGGAAGCCGATTTCATCTCCCCTTCAAATTACCCTGGATCCACTGGCGCTGGACCCTGGCAGAAAAGTATACATACAAAGAACTGAATCTAATAAAGCAAAACACCATATCGTTACCCATATCCTATGACTCCCTAGTAAAGATGAAGTGGAGATAAAACAGGGACCAGAAACCACAGTTAGGAGTCCTCCTTCTCCTGGAAATGGAAGAGAGCCTAGTCCAGTTCTGTTCAGTCACTCAGTCGTGTCCGACTCTTTGCAACCACATGGACTGCAGCACACCAGGCATCCCTGTCCATCACCAACACCCAGAACTTGCTAAAAATCATGTCCATTGAGTCAGTGATGCCATGGAACCATCTCATCCTCCGCCATCCCCTTCTCCTGCCTTCAATCTTTCCCAGCATCAGGGTCTTTTCCAATGAGTCAGTTCTTCCCATCAGGTGGCCAAAGTATTGGAGTGTCTGCTTCAGCATCAGTCCTTCTGATGAATATTCAGGACTGATCTCCTTTAAGATGAACTGGTTGGATCTCCTTGCAGTCACAGTGACTCTCAAGAGTCTTCTCCAACACTACAGTTCAAAAGCATCAGTTCTTCACCACTCAACTTTCTTTATAGTCTGGCTCTCCCATCCATACATGACTACTGGAAAAACCATAGCTTTGACTAGACGGACCTTTGTCAGCAAAGTAATGTCTCTGCTTTTTAATATGCTGTTTGGATAGCATCACCAACTCGATGGACGTGAGTTTGAGTGAACTCTGGGAGTTGGTGATGGACAGGGAGGCTTGGCGTGCTGTGATTCATGGGGTCACAGAAAGTCGGACATGACTGAGTGACTGAACTGAACTGAACTGAACTAGGTTGGTTATAGCTTTTCTTCCAAGAAGTGGGCATCTCTTAATTTCAGAATACAGTCACCATCTGCAGTGATTTTGGAGCCCAAAAAATAAAGTCTGTCACCGTTCTCATTGTTTCACCATCTATCTGCCATGAAGTGATGGGACTGGATGCCATGATCTTCATTTTTTGAACGTTGAATTTTAAACCAGTTTTTTCACTCTCCTCTTTCACTTTCATCAAGAGGCTCTTTAGTTACTCTTCACTTTCTGCTATAAGGATGGTGTCATCTGCATATCTGAGGTTATTGATATTTCTCCCAGCAATCTTGAAGCAACAGTTAGAACTGGACATGTAACAACAGACTGGTTCCAAATTGGGAAAGGAGCACATCAAGGCTGTATATTGTCACTCTGCTTATTTAACTTATATACAGGGTACATCATTCGAAATGCTGGGCAACTCAGTTCAGTTCAGTTCAGTCGTTCAGTCGTGTCTGACTCTTTGCGACCCCATGAATCACAGCATGCCAGGCCTCCCTATCCATCACCAACTCCCGGAGTTCACTCAGACTCATGTCCATAGAATCAGTGATGCCATCCAGCCATGTCATCCTCTATTGTCCCCTTCTCCTCCTGCCTCCAATCCCTCCCAGCATCAGAGTCTTTTCCAATGAGTCAACTCTTCACATGAAGTGGCCAAAGTACTGGCGTTTCAGCTTCAGCATCATTCCCTCCAAAGAAATCCCAGGGTTGATCTCCTTCAGAATGGACTGGTTGGATCTCCTTGCAGTCCAAGGGACTCTCAAGAGTCTTCTCCAACACCACAATTCAAAAGCATCAATTCTTCGGTGCTCAGCTTTCTTCACAGTCCAACTCTCACATCCATACATGACCACTGGAAAAACCATAGCCTTGACTAGATGGACCTTGTTGGCAAAGTAATGTCTCTGCTTTTGAATATGCTATCTAGGTTGGTCATAACTTTTCTTCCAAGGAGTAAACGTTTTTTTTAATTTCATGGCTGCAATCACCATCTGCAGTGGTGACTAAGCACAGCTAAATGAAGAGCTTGTTGACACAATCAGGCAAGAATTGAGCAAGTCAAATACCACAGAGAAAAAAATAAAAGATATACTCCAAGTGTTATGTCGATTGTGTCTAAAGTCAAACTTCTCATGTAGCTCCAAAGAAAAAGACTTGCAATTTTTAAAACTTTAAGTCCATTAATCTTTGATATTATTTTAAAGGTCTTTTCTTCTCTGGGCAATTATTTGGTAGAAGGTCTTTCATGTTTTGTATACGTTAGCATTTTTAGTTTTTTCTTTAAACATTTGCAAGAAAACTTTCCATAACCAAAGTAATAATGTTTTTCATCATCTCTCCAATTGAAAAAAAATTTTTTTTCACCCAATAATCCAAGCTGTTTTATAGCTGGCCCAAGTTGCAACTCCTGAGTCTGTTAAAAGCCGTCCAGAGTGTTTTTTGTTGGCCATTCAATTCTGGCTTCCATTAATAGTTTTGTCAAGTCTGTTTTTGATGGCTAAGAGGAACCCTTTTATCAAACCCTGTATGTATTTACTAAAAAGATCTCTAACACCCTTTTTTTATTTCTTTTTTCTCAGTTTCACTGCACTGGAGCACACTGCAATTACCATTCATGGTGAAGGTTGTAAAACATCTTCCCAGCTCCTTTTCTCTCTCCTGTTCCAGTTTAGTACCTGCTTTGTCATCTCCATTCATTCTGCACCAATATCATGCCTTCATTTTGAAGCTTGAATTTTCTCCATGCTTACTTTTAACTGAAACTTAATCTGAATCTAGTATAAGTAAAATAATCATCAGGATTTAAATTTAATAACCAACTAAATGTAGCTCTATATCACTGTCACCCATGTTGTCTACACAAAGTGTTCATAAAAGTACCACAACACTCATTAGGAAGATTGTTCAAGGGGAAACAGTCTTCGGACATCAACTAAATCAGTGATGATGTGCTTATGTTCTGACACTAGAAACGGTAAATGTGCCCAAGGTTTACACTGCAATACAAGAATGATATGTGATACAACAGTTAGAGTGAAGTGTATTTCTACCCAAACAACAGAACTGTGTTGAATAGTAAAATATTTTACAGTGTTTCAGTGTTTAAATTAAAACAAATTATCATGAAATAAAAGTTCAGTTTCCCAGGTATAGCTATATTCCAAATTCCCAATAACCACATATGGCTGGTGTCTACCATACTGGATACTGCAATTTCAAGAAAATATTCAAATATTTGGAAATTAAATACATTCTCCTTAATATCCATGAGTGATAAAAGATATCACAAAGAATTTGCAAAATATCATAAACTGAGTGATAGTAAAAAGAGAACACACAATGAGAACACACATAATGAGATACAGATAAACATGTGTAGAGGGAAGTCTTATAACTTTTCGTGTTAGAAAAGAAAAACTTTTAATAGTCTACAGGATATTGTCAATAGCATGTTGTAGAGACTCGGGATATTATTATGCTCTTCTAAAGGATCCTGGGTTTGCTCCAGCAGGCACTTAAATTACTGGTCGATGCCTTTGAACTTAACCTGGGAAGGCTTAACGTCGTTAGCAAGGAACTGTTCCAGTTTTGCTCTTTCAGGGCAAGTCCCTTAGTCCTGAGGTGATCTTTACTCCCACTAGTATTTCAGTGGAGTACTTGGTGGACTAGAATCTAAAATTCTGTCTTTGCTGCTGAGGGCAACTGCTGAAATCTCTGGCCAGCTTATTCATCCTTCCAAAACGTTTCCCCTGGACACTTTAGAGACCGCAATTCCTGGGTCATCCAAAGACTTGAAGGGAGTTTTTATGCAGAATTTCTCATGCTCCCATCCATGCCCCTCTGAGGGAGTTCTCCGTCAATATCTACCCTCTCTGGCTGCCCCCAAACTCCATCCTCTTACGCTCAGGTCCCTGTGAATTTCTGCTTGAGTGACATCCCTGGATCAGCAGGATGGGGACGTGCTCTTGGGAGGAACCACATACATGTGACGGCCACGTGGCCCGAGTGAAGTGGCAAGTTCCCCATAGCCTCTCCCTGTACTTGGTCCCTCTCAGTGTCTTCCAACAGTTGTTTAAAAACTCTCATTATTTTGAATTTTCCACAGAGTGTATGAAAGTTATTACAGGAGAATTCAGAGCTGGAAAACTTTCCTGAGATTTTTAGCCATTGCTTTGACCCACCAAGGAGGAAGCAGCCCATGGATTCACTGGTCACTTCAGACTCTCCAGATCTCTTTCGTGTTTTGCTCCAGTGTAGGGGTTTTTTTGAGAATAATGAATCCCAAAGGTCACTATTTTCACAGCTTTGGCCAAGACAATCTCCTCTCCTCCCACTACCCATGACCTCATCCTCAACACCTCTTTCTTTCTGGTACATAGACCATGGGATTTCCAGAATAAACGGACCACGCCTTCTCTGTTCTCTGATGCTCAGGGAGTGACGGTGTGAAGCAACAGCTTCCCTTCCTTCTGAAGTGCTGTGGGAGGAATTTTCCTTGATTCTTAGTAACAAAGGAGATAAAACCCCATATTCCATAAAATTTTAAGAAATTCCTTTAGAATTTTTAATGAATGATGTGTTTTGAGTGACTTGCCATTTGTCATTTAGTGACTTGACGTTTTGTGAGTGACGGTGCCTGACATTTGGTTAATACTTATATTTTCTAGGATGAGATCAATTAGGCCAACAGGGTTAAAATTAAAATACCTAAGTTATTTATCTTCTTAAAGGAAATGCGAATGACTTTAGCTGTCAGTTTAGTGGCTATGAAGTAATGGGTCTATTCATTTAGAAACAAAATGACTTTATTTCACTTGTCCTTGAAGAATTTACAGATTCTCCCAGTTTTTTTTTTTTTTTTAATGTTTCAGATTTTTAATGTGACTTTAAATTTGTTCTTTTCACATTGTGTAAATTTAAGGTGTGCTGAGTGTTACTTTGGAAGACTGGTGTATCATAGTTGGTTGTCATTTTAACGGTCTTTAGCACATCACATATTTATACTACAATATTATTGTCTACATTCAATCTACTGTACTATAGACCTCTATGGCTTTTTAGTGCTTGTGACAAGTTTGTGCCTGGAACACCATCAATCTTTTCCCCTGTGCCCCCACTTCTTGGTAACCACTATTCTCTTCCTTTTTTAAACAGGTTTGACTTTTTAGATTCCACATATTACACAGTACTTGTCCTTCTCTGACTTATCTTCCTTCCAATTCTCCCAAATTCAATACATAAACATAAGACAACTTCAACTGGAATAACAACAATGTTCTTTTTAGAAAATTCAACAAGTAATTTTAATTTTCACACAGAAGAAATGCCTGAAAATAACAAAAGAAATACAAAAATGGTGGCTGGGGACGAAATCAGAGGTGGAGGGGGAGAGTTCACATTACAATCAAAGCCACAGGAATCAAGTCAATATTTTATTCATATAGGAGTTGAGAAGATGCAAGACAAGAAGAGAGGCAAAAATTCTCACAGAAATCATACGGAACATGAAAATTTAGCATATGATAACTGCTGTTTCAGTTCAGCAGGAGATGATCACCTACTTAGTAAATGGTCTGGCACAAAGGCTATCTTAAGCATACGCCGATGTGTCTCAGTTCTGACTCCAGACCCTTTTAGCTAAAGACCTGCTCCAGCTTTCTCAGGGGTCCTCTGGGTGAGGACGAGATGACACCCCGAGGTGCAGGACTCTCTGAGGCTGGTAGGCTGCTCCCAAGGACATTCACATGGTCTCCTGCTTCTTTCTTTGCAGCTTCCCTTTCTTCCTTCCTCCTTCCATTCTACACCCCCAAACACCTGGTCGGGGAACCGGCCTACACGCCCAGATGCCCCTCGCTTTCTCCCCTCTCTCAGGGGAGAAGGGACTGGGTTGCAGGTCAGGCAGAAGCGGGGCTGGGAATCTCCTCTGCTCTCCAAGTGGGAGGGTGGGCATCACGAGGGGTGGTGCCAGGTGTGTGACCTCCCTTGCACAAGCCTCCCTGAGAAGAGTTCCTCCATTGTCCAAGTCCACTTGGACCTCCGGGGGGTGCAAGTCCTGCAGCCAGGTCTAGGCCCCATTTCCTGAGCAGACCTGGCCCCTGGATACCCCTGCCCTGCTCTGCTCCTTCCCATGGGGCCCCTTTGCTGCGGGTCGTGGCCTCTTTCAAAAGCGAATCAAGAGCAGCTCCTTGTGGCCCTCCCCTGTTTCTAGTTGCCTTCTCCTCCCCAGCCCAGAGCCTGTCCTGCCCCACTGGCACAGGGCTTAAAAGCCATTGTGCCTGCCCTCTTAACAGGCAGGGACACAGCCCAAGAGATGCAGAATTGCCCAGTCCACGTTCCACGCTGATCTGCTGCATCGAGTTTTAAGCCGAGACTCCAGTGGCCAGGATGCTGCCGGGGTTTCACGGCAGAAGGGAGCACAGGTCTGCCTCAGGAGGCTTGGCTTCTCTCAGAGTTCTGTTGCAAAGAGGGAATGCCAGAGACACAGGAGGAATGGCTGGGGGCGCAGAGCAGGAGGGCCCCTGTGTTCTGGAAGGTGTGATGACTGACCTGAGAACTCAGGAGCCCACGCACCTCCTCTCACCTGACCAGAGGCTGCCCTGGAGACAGGAGGGACCAGGGACACCTGGGATGGAGTGGGCAAGTGAGGGGCCTGGGAGCCAGACTCCGGGCCCAGGGAGGCAGGCAGGAAGCCACGGAGGCATGGGCCTCAGATGGGCGTGCTGGGCGGGAGCTGGCATCCAGCTTGCTCGGGCTCTTTCAGGATGCGGCGCAGGCCCTGCAGCCAGGCCTGGTCCCCGTCCCCCTCCTCGGCTCCCGGCCACCAGAGGCCCCAGCTCTCACGGGGCGCGGCACAGGGCTGGGGGGCAGCCGGGGGTCTGTAGGTGCAGCCCTCATGCTCCCACAGGACCCCATCGACCTGCCGCATGAGCTCCCTCAGCTGGGCCTCCTGCTCGGCTCCGTCCCCCTTGTTGGTGAAGCCGCAGTGTCGCCTTGAGCAGACCACGTCCAGCTGGGCCAGCGCCCGGTTGTCGGTCTCCCGCAGGTACGTTTCCAAGGAGCCGCCGTCCAGGTCTTCATTCCGCGTGAACACCAGGACGGTGCGGGCCAGGATGCCCTCCCCAAACACCTCCTCGAGGCACCTGGCCACCCGCTGGTCCTCTTCGGTGAAGCGGCCGAGCTGTGTCACCAGGAGCACCGCGTGCGGCCCCGGCGAGGAGTGGGCGCTGGCCTCGCCAATGCCCTGAGCGGTCCCCCGCGGCACCGCCCAGCGGGACAGGATGTCGGGGGTGTCGATGACCTGCAGCTCCCTCCCCGCCCACACGCGGCACCCCTGCTGGAAGGCCTGGGTCACCTGGCGAGCACTGAGCTTGGACTCGAACACTCTCCTCCCGAGGATGCTGTTTCCCGTGGCGCTTTTCCCGCTCCCGGATTTTCCCACCAGGATGAGTCTCAGCGTCTGTGGGGTCCTTTCATCCCCCTGCAGCCCTGGAATCGTCAAGAGAAGGTGGGGGGCCGCGGTTAGAGCCCATCCCCCGCTTTAGCCTCCCGGGGGGCAGACGGTCCGGGTACAGGCAGGATAAAGGAAGCCCAGCGTCTGCATCCAAGATATGCCCTAGGTTCACATGCTTTCCTTCCTTTATTTTTTTCTGAATTTTTTGGGGGGAAAATAAGGTAGAAAATACATAACATAAAATGCACTGTTTGAGCCATGTTTAGGTGGAGCCTTCAGTACATTCACATTGCTGGGCAGTCATCACTTGAGCGTCTCAAGAACTTTCCATCTTCCCGAACAACACCCTGTCCCCATTAAACACTCACCCCCCCCATCCTTCCTCCCCACCACCTGACGTCCACTGCTCTTTCTGTCTCCATGTGTTTGACTGTTCTAAGGACCTCACATTACTGGAATCAGGCAATTTTTGCCCTGCCGTGTCTGGCTTATTCACTGTGCGTAATGTGTTCAAGCTTCATTCATTTGGAGCAAGTGTCAGAATAGCCTTCCTTTTTAAGGCTGAATAATATTCCACTGTAGGTGTAGGTGTATATAAGAATATAGGTGTATATATGAATCCATATTCAGATATATATGGAGTTGGGTTGTTTCCACTTTTTGCTATTGTGAATAATGCAGCTATGCACCTCAGTGCACATATATTCACCATCTGTTTCAACTCTATGGGGTATATTCCCCAGAAGTGGAATTGTGGGATCATATGGTAGATCGCCGGGCTTCCCTGGTGGCTTAGAGGTTAAAGCGTCTGCCTCTAATGAGGGAGACCCGGGTTCGATCCCTGGGTCGGGAAGATCCCCTGGAGAAGGAAATGGCAATCCACTCCAGTATTCTTGCCTGGAGAATCCCATGGACAGAGAAGTCTAGTAGGTTACAGTCCACGGGGTCGCAAAGAGTCGGACACGACTGAGTGACTTCACCTCACCTCATGGTAGATCACCACATTTTATGCTTCTGTTTTGAAACTTCTTCTCGGGCCACCTATTCCCACCAGGTGGGATCATCCCCTCATGAACTGGGAGCCTGAGCTTCCTTGAGCACCTCTGGTTGGAGACCCTTTCCAGGAAGATGGTGAAGTTGGGAGCACACAGCCTCTGTGTCTGTCATCTCCCTGCCGTGATTGAACATGCCACATTACCTTCACTTTTCCCAACAAGGAGTGCTGTGAGGGTGGGGTCCTTTCAGCCAGACCCCCAGCTCCACAGCACAGCTCACACTGGGGTCACAGTCCTAAGCTCCACTGTTAACGTTTGGGCTGGGCACCCTCACCCAGGAAAATATCAGAACCATCAGCTGCGAGTAGGTGTTTCATGCCCATCTAATACTGAGGACCCCACGTCCAGATTAGAAATGACCGAGGCTGGAGGGCACAAAGCAAATTCCCTTCTCCTGGCCTTGCAGGTCCCAAGACCCACAGCACATAGAGAAGCACCAAACCCTAGCTGATTTCCAGTCTGCTCCCAGGGAAGACACTGCTGTGTTTCAGTGCTAAGCCCTCAGCCTCGTGAGGTCAGGACTGACGTCGTCTTCTTCCAGCTCTCCCCAGCAGGGGTGTGTTTCTCCTGCCTTTCTGCCTTGGTGGGCTGACCCATCCACCAACTCCAACTGTAAGATATCGCCTCCCTCCAGCTTCTGCAGGTGACCTGAGTGAATGACTGGGAGTTCCACAGAAGCAGGGAAGGGCAACGTAAGTCTGTACTCAAATGCAAAGCTGGAGGAAGACAGTGGTTCCCCATCTGAGCACACCTGGAGACACTCACGCCACACCTTTAGACAAAAGCGAAATACATTGAGCATGGAAGGGAATTTTAAATACTTAACCCCTGCTACTGCTGCTGCTGCTAAGTCACTTCAGTCGTGTCCAACTCTGTGTGACCCCATAGACAGCAGCCCACCAGGCTCCCCTGTCCCTGGGATTCTCCAGGCAAAAACACTTAAGTGGGTTGCCATTTCCTTCTCCAATGCATGAGAGTGAAAAGTCAAAGTGAAGTCGCTCAGTCGTGTCCGACTCTTTGCGACCCCATGGACTGCAACCCACCAGGCTCCTCCATCCATGGAATTCTCCAGGCAAGAGTACTGGAGTGGGGTGCCCCAATTGCTGCAAAAGGGTAAATCAGGTGTGAACACTGGGACTGTCACTTTCCTATGCAGCTTAATATTATGGGTTTCTCCCAATGGCTCAGGCCACTGAAGTTCTTCTAATAAAAACACAATTTATTATGCATGGAGCTGCATAATAAATTGCCAATCAATTCCTTTGTCCAGGAAAGTGATGGATTTCCAGCATTCCTAAATTTCTAAGTTCTGTCTCCCCAGGTTAGATGGAAAGTTGACCCCATGAAAGTGAAGCCCCTGACCCTGATGAAACAGCTTTTGGGAGGAGGGAGCCCCTTGGGAAGACAGAGCCCAGACCTGTGGGCCCTTGATTGCATCCTATATTTTCACTAGTGCTTTGCAGCCCCCGTGGTCCTGAGAGTCTCACAGCAGAGCCAGCGTGACACCCACCAGGGGCCTGGGGTGAGCCGTCTGTCACACCCACAAACACATCCTTCTTGACACTCAGTGAAGGGGCATTGGCTGTGGTCTGTCGCCCCCTTTGACCCACGGCACCATCAGGGGCCCTTCCCTTCTGTCAGGCTGCGGTGAAGGGAGGCCCAACCCAAACGCCCAGTGATGGCCACCCCAGTGGGCGAATCTCTGAAAGGGGGGACTCCTGCTGCCCCTCCCAGCACACCACCTGCCCCTCAGCCCCAGCCCCGCCTCTCTCAAGTTCATGTCTGCTAGAAAGTTGCTTTACCTCCTGACCCGTTTGGAGAAAGATCCTGAGATGCACCTTCTTCAGGTTCCTCCGGGAGAAGGATTTCAAATTCTTCTTCCTCCATCTAGAAAAAAACCATAATGTGTCTTACTGATGTTTCCTGTGAGCTTTCAAGGGCTCCTGACTTTTGTCTTTCTCTTGCCCATGGAAGCTGTTTGCATCAGTTTGTTGGCATGGGACGGGGTGAGGGGGCATCTGAGACACCTGCTACCTCCTTTAGGGACCCTGTTTCCCCCTTCCTTCCCCTGCACGTGGTCTCTACTTAGGGTGGGTAGATTCTGTGGTGGGGAGAAATGACCAGAGACACGTCCTGACAGACACTGTCCCGGGAGCAGTGACCAGTGTGCTGGGTGGATGTGAGCAGAACGTTGCTGGAGGGGCTGCTGAGGGGCTCATGGGGCCAGGACGATCTGTGGGGCGAGCCTGGCAGTGAGGGCCACAGAGGCCGAGCACTGGGCGGTAAGGAGGGCGGCAGACACACACAGGCTCCCTCTCCACGTGGGGTCCAGTCCTGCCGGGAGCCCCGGGTCCTCAGTGCTCAGCTCCAGGCCACCAACTCGGGTGGTCACGCTGCCAGAGCCTCTGTGTCCCCAGAGATGTGGATGCTGAGTCCAAACTACACATTCCTGAGATCTTGTCCCCCTAGAAGATTCCAGGACATTTTACAATGTTTTCTAGAGCAATTCCCAGTCCTCTTTGCCAAGGAGGGCATTGTCATCCACCAGGAGCTCCTGTCATCCACTCTCAAGCCCAGAGAGCTGTCTGCCCAGCCCCGGCCACCTCACCCCAGACCCTGCCCTACAGGGCATCACCACACGTGGGCCACGTGCCAGTGTTTGTCTCCAACATGGAGCAGATCTGTCACTTTGTGAGGATTCTCAGGAGAAAAGTGAGACTCACAGAGTGTCCTGCCCAAGGGTAAGCAGGGAACACCAGGCAGAGCCCAAAGGCTGCAAGGTCCTCCTGATTCCCCTGGCTCCTCCCATTGCTCCTGAAAGAGGTGCACATACACAGACACTCTCACAAACACACACTCACAAACATACAAACAAAAGATACACACAAACACAGCACATACACTACTTACACACATACACATACAAAAGTACAAACATAACACACACATACAACACACATGAACACACATTTACTCACAAACATATGAACATACATACACAACACACAAACACAAGCATAAGACACAGAGACCACTCACACACACATATTCACAACAACCCATACATAGAAACACAACACACACCATTCATGCATATGCTCACATACAAACACATGTATAAACATACATATGACACAAACAAACATAAAACACATGGAAAACACACATATATTCATCTATACACAAATAGACACACTCAACACACAGATACACACCAACATAACACACACATATACATACAAACACATATACACACAAACATACTATACACAGCATCCCCACAACACACTCTCAAGCAAAATACAAACACAGACTCACACACAGGCACGGTCACCATGGCCTTGGACTTACTGCCCCGCTGTCCATGGGGCAGGAGGAATGCCCATGTCTTGCATCTCCTGGGGCTGTGTGCTCTCCTGAACTCTCTGCTTCTCCTTTGAGAGGTAACACACGGCAGGCTGAATGGAGGAGATCAGTGACAGTGTCCCAGACGTACACACACATAGAGGACATGGCGGATAGTTTTTCAGTAATATGCAATCCTGAAGCTCAGCTCAAGAACTGCGTTTGAGAGCTCAGCGTCAGCCCTGAGAAGCGGGAAGAGGAAGTGGGGGAGCTCCCCAGCAAGGCCCCACAGCAGAAAGCCCTGCAGGCTGCACTTGCCTGCAGCCCTGGTGGCAACCCCTGCAGTGTTCTCACCTGGAGAACCCCGTGGACAGAGGAGCCTGGCAGGCTGCAGGCCATGGGGCCGCAGAGAGTGTGACATGACTGAGTGACTTCACTGGTAACATCAACAGGGGAAACAGGAACACGAGTGTTGCTATTACTTTTATCCTGCATTAGGACAAGTGGAACTCAGAGGCTTAAACCAAAGCAGCAGATCTTTCAGAAAACGTGCTGCCAGCAGAGTGATTTTTTACTGATTTCCTCCCTTTTTGAGAATTTCCCTTCTTGCAGACATTCTCTGTCTTCTCCATCATGACACATACTCCCTGACTCTCTTCCCCCCCAGCTCCTCCTTCAGCCACTCCATTGGCTCCAGGGTCGCCAGTTTGCTGACCCTAGATCTTGAGACTCATCACCTCCATAATCCCATGAGCCACACCTGCCAATTCTTTACAATAAGTGTCTCTCTATACTTGTGTATATCCACACACATTCTGTGCCTGAACATTCCAAGATCTGTGTCACATCAGAGTCTGGGTCTAAGGTTTGCTTTCTGTGTTTTCTCCTGCCTTTAGCACATCCTGTAATGTTGCTGAAAGTCGGACATAGTAATATCAGATATGAGGAATTAAGGTGAATAGGGCTGTGGTGTGAGATTTTATGTTGACCTGGCTGGGAGCTGGGCTGTGTTTAACGTTTGCTGGAGCTTCATTCTCCTCTGGTGCCCTTGTTTGTCTCCCCAGTTGTCTGAGGGTTTCCCTAAAACCCCTTCTTAAATAGAACTTGTATCTTGCTGTTCATGCCTCTTTATTCACTGTTTTCTTCCTGTGTCCTGTGATGTGGGGAGGAGTGAGGAGGGAGGCATTACTTGGGGACTGAGTCTCACACTCTCAGTGGGCCTGTGTTTCTGGGCTGTGGGCATCATGACTTTCCTTTTTTTTTTTTTTTTTTTTTTTTTTCCTCCTCTTCTCCCCCTTTAGGTGATACTGGCCAAGTATTAGTCACTCCTGACTTTTTCCTCTTCGTTTTCTCAGAGGATCTTTCTTTTATTTGATGCTTGGACCTTGAAGAACTTTTTGAGTTACTTGAATGCCACATTCCCATCTTTATTCTCTGGAACTGCTTTAAAGAGCTGAAACCAAAATATTTCTCAGGGAGTGTACTCTATTAATAAAAAGATTTCAATAAATATTTTGGAGGTTTAAGGATGTATGGAGGATTCAAATGTTCACTACTAACACTATTTTAATTTTTTTCTAGAGGAAATATATACTGTAGACAATATTTCTTCTAGACAAAGAAACTGCATGTATAAAATGTAAAGGTGGGTGTGAAATTACCATTATTTGTAGATACTTTGTTTATAAGTCTGGGAAAAATTAAAAAAGTAAGCTAATAAACTATTATGAACAATAGGAGAATTTAGTAAACTGATGGATGCAAAAATAAATAAAAATCATAAAAATTGTCTACCATACAAACAACTGTCAATTAGGTCTAACTTGTAATTTTTAAAGCAACAACAACAATAAAAATAAAGAAAATAAAAGTCTGAGAATAAACTTTTAAATTGCGTAAAAATCTAATGAAGAAAACTCTGAGAAACTTCTGAGGATGTGAAGCAAACAAAACTCTCCTATGCTTAGTGAAAATGTGTATTAGTAGAACCACTTTGGAAAATGCTCTGTAATATCTCAGAAACCTGAATATTACACATAGTCAACCTTCCCCATTCTACCCCAAGGTGCAAAGCAACAGAAATGTGTGCTTGCCAGCAAAAGGTAATATAGTTAGTTAGTTAAGTCACTCAGTCATGTCCGACTCTTTGCAACCCCATGGACTGTAGCCCACCAGGCTCCTACGTCCATGGGATTCTCCAGGCAAGAATACTGGAGTGGGTTGCCATTTCCTTCTCCAGGGGATCTTCCCGACCCAGGGATCGAACCCAGGTCTCCCGTATTAGAGGCAGACACTTTAACCTCTTAGCCACCAGGGAAGCCCATCATTAGCCATTAAGTAAATGCAATTTAAAACTACAATGAGATATTATAATACTTACACATCTATCAGGTTGGCAAATATAAATAATAATGACCATAGGAAATCCTCTCATATGCTGCTGATAGGAATGCAAAATGAAAAAACCACTCTGGACAGCAGTCTGGCACTTTCTTAAACTAAATCTGGAACTACCATCAGTTCAGTTCAGTTCAGTTCAGTTGCTCAGTCGTGTCTGACTCTTTGCGATCCCATGAATTGCAGCACGCCAGGCCTCCCTGTCCATCACCAACTCTAGGAGTTCACTCAGACTCACGTCCTTCGAGTCCGTGATGCCATCCAGCCATCTCATCCTCGGTCATCCCCTTCTCCTCCTACCCCCAATCCCTCCCAGCATCAGTCTTTTCCAATGAGTCAACTCTTCACATGAGGTGGCCAAAGTACTGAAGTTTCAGCTTTAGCATCATTCCTTCCAAAGAAATCCCAGGGCTGGTCTCCTTCAGAATGGACTGGTTGGATCTCCTTGCAGTCCAAGGGACTCTCAAGAGTCTTCTCCAACACCACAGTTCAAAAGCATCAATTCTTTGGCACTCAGCCTTCTTCACAGTCCAACTCTCACATCCATACATGACCACAGGAAAAACCATAGCCTTGACTAGACGGACCTTAGTCGGCAAAGTAATGTCTCTGCTTTTGAATATGCTATCTAGGTTGGTCATAACTTTTTTTCCAAGGAGTAAGCGTCTTTTAATTTCATGGCTGCAGTACACAATATTTATAGCAGGATATCCAGAATAGAAAACCACTGGACATAGTGTCAATCCTCTCACCACAAAAAAACAGAAAGAAAGAAAAATGGTAACTATGTGAGGTGATAGATATGTTAATTGGCTTGATTGTGGTGACTATTTCACAAACTATGTATCAAATCATCAAGTTGTATGTACCTTGCTGCTACTGCTGCTAAGTCACTTCAGTCGTGTCTGACTCTGTGCAGCCCCAGAGACGGCAGCCCACCAGGCATCCCTGTCCCTGGGACTCTCCAGGCAAGAACACTAGAGTGGGTTGCCATTTCCTTCTCCAATGCATGAAAGTGAAAAGTGAAAGAGAAATTGCTCAGTTGTGTCCTACTCCTAGCGACCCCATGGAGTGCAGCCTACCATGCTCCTCCGTCCATGGGATTTTCCAGGCAAGAGTCTTGGAGTGGGCTGCCATTGCCTTCTCTGTATGTATGTACCTTAAACATATATAATTATAATTTGTCATTTATACCCCCAATAAAGCCGGCTTAAAGCTAAAAAATAAAAATAAAAAAAATTTTAACTAATATCATGGCATCCAGCTGCATTACTTCATGGCAAATAGAAGGGGAAAAGGTGGAAGTAGTGACAGATTTCCTCTTCTTGGGCTCTAAAATCACTGCTGATGGTGACTGCAGCCATGAAATCAGAAGACCATTGCTTCTTGGCAGGAAAGTTATGACAAACCCATAGAGTGTGTTGAAAAGCAGAAACATTACTCTGCCAACAAAAGTCCATATAGTCAGGGCTATGCTCTTCCCAGTAGTCATGTACGGTTATGAAAGCTGAACCGTAAAGAAGGCAGAGTGCCAAAGCATTGATGCCTTTGAACTGAGGTGCTGGAGAAGACTCCTGAAAGTCTCTTAGACAGCAAGGAGATCAAACAAATCAATCAACCCTGAATACTCGTTGAAACGACTGATGCTGAAGCTGAAGCTCCAGTATTTTGGTCATCTGATGCAAACATCAGACTCATTGAAAAATTTCCTGATACTGGGAAAGATTCAGGGCAGGAGGAGAAGAGAGTGTCAGAGGATGAGATGGCTGATGGCATCACTGATGCAGTGGACATGAATTTGGGCAAACTCTAGAGATCGTGAGGGACAGGGAGGCCTAGTGTGCTGCAGTCCATCGGGTTGTAAAGTGTTGTACACGACTGGGTGACTGAACAACAACAAAGCCAGGAGAATAAAGTAGCTGATCCAAATTATGGGGTTATCTAAATTATATCTTTATCTTATAAATTATGGGGCTTCCCCAGGGTCTCAGTGGTAAAGAATCCCCCTGCCAGTGGAGGAGACACAAGAAATGCAGGCTCAATACCTGGGTTGGGAAGATCCCCTGGAGAAGGAAATGGCAACCCACTCCAGTATTCTTGCCTGGAGAATCCCATGGACAGAGGAGCCTGGCAGGCTACAGTCCACGGGGTCCCAAAGAGTCGAATACGACTGAGAACACACACATTATAAATTATATATAGTGGGTTTTATTCATACAATGGAATAGTACATAGCAATGAAACTGCACAATTTATTGCTACATATAACAACGTGGATGCATCTCAAACATAATGGTAAGAAAAAAGAAAAGGCAGATACCACAGAATACCTACTGCATGATTTCATTGATAAAAGGTACAAGAACAGCTAAAGCTAATCTATGCTATCACAAGTTCAGCGAGAGGTCACCCTTAGAATGTATAACTGGGGCCTTTAATTTGCCAACAACATTCTGTGTCTTGAACTCTGTGCTTGTTACTTGGGTGTGTTCAGTTTATGACAACTGAAAATTCAGTGAGCTGTAAACTTATATGAGTCCTTTCCTCTATTAACACCATACATCACACACACACACACACACAATCAAAACTGAAAACAAACAAACAAAAAAAAAAGTGACTAATGAACACACACACACACACAAGTGCATGGACCCAAAAATGCAACATGCCTGAAAAAAAAAAAATCATGGAACTCCCTATACACCTTCCTAGGTGTACTAATGCATTTAATTCAATGCTGATTTTTTAAGGCCTCTGTAACTTTGGTTTTGTATACTAGATAGGGACGTTGGTTCTGGCTATCCAGAAGGATAGCCAGCTTCCAGAAGGACTAAAATAATCTCAAAGGATGCAGTCACCAGAAAATGCCCCTAGCCCTACATTCCACCACAGAGTCCACAACAGGGTCCACAGGATGCTCAGCTGGGCCCCGCCTCCCCAATTCTTCTCCACTTCCCACTCAACTAGGGGAAGAAGATCACACCGTGTGCTTGGATGGGTGTCACTGGCTGAGTTCACCAGCAGCAGATTCTGAGATTAAAATGCTGCAGGCGTGAACTTTCTTTAGGAGAGCTCTTGGGAGCGCAGGTGGCTGTAACAGTGCGAAGAGCATGGCCAAGAGGAGCTACCCCACATCTGAGGTCAGGGGCAGAAGCCAGGAGGACCCCATGCCCAAGGGTGGCGGCCAAGAGGAGTCACCCCATGTCCAAGGCCAGGGGCAGTGGCCGGGAGGAGCAACCCCACGTCCAAGGAGCAGTGGCTGCACAGGCACAGGAAGGCCTAGAGGAGCTATTCCACATTCAAGGTCAGGAGGGGTGGCGGTGAGGAGATACCTCTCATCCAAGGTAAGGAGCAGCAGCTGCGCTTTGCTGGAGCAGCCATGAAGAGATACCCCACGTCCAAGGTAAGAGAAACCCAAGTAAGACGGTAGGTGTTGCAAGAGGGCATCAGAGGGCAGACACACACTGAAACCATACTCACAGAAAACTAGTCAATCTAATCACATTAGGACCACAGCCTTGTCTAACTCAATGAAAGCCATGCCCATGGGGCCACCCAAGATGGGAGGGTCATGGTGGAGAAGTCTGACAGAGTGTGGTCCACTGGAGAACGGAATGGCAAGCCACTTCAGTATACTTGCCTTGAAAACTCCATGAACAGTATGAAAAGGCAAAATGATAGGATATTGAAAGAGGAACTCCCTAGGTCAGTAGGTGCCCAATATGCTACTGGAGATCAGTGGAGAAATAACTCCAGAAAGAATGAAGGGATGGGGCCAAAGCAAAAACAATACCCCGCTGTGGATGTGACTGGTGATAGAAGCAAGGTCCCATGCTGTAAAGAGCAATATTGCATAGGAACCTGGAATGTCAGGTCCATGAATCAAGGCAAATTGGAAGTGGTCAAACAAGAGATGGCAAGAGTAAATGTCGACATTCTAGGAATCAGCGAACTAAAATGGACTGGAATGGGTGAATTTAACTCAGATGACCATTATATCTACTACTGTGGGCAGGAATCCCTTAGAAGAAATGGAGTAGCCATCATGGTCAACAAAAGAGTCCGAAATGCAGTACTTGGATGCAGTCTCAAAAACGACAGAATGATCTCTGTTCGTTTCCAAGGCAAACCATTCAATATCACAGTAATCCAAGTCTATTCTGCAAGGCCTCTGAATTTTATTCTGAGTGTGGTCTGTCTCTTATACACATCTGACTAGAATGGGTGAATTTAACTCAGATGACCATTATATCTACTACTGTGGGCAGGAATCCCTTAGAAGAAATGGACTAGCCATCATGGTCAACAAAAGAGTCCAAAATGCAGTACTTGGATGCAATCTCAGAAACGACAGAATGATCTCTGTTCCTTTCCAAGGCAAACCATTCAATATCACGTAATCCAAGTCTATGCCCCAACCAGTAACGCTGAAGTAGCTGAAGTTGAACGGTTCTGTGAAGACCTACAAGACTTTTTAGAACTAACACCCAAAAAAGATGTCCTTTTCATTATAGGGGACTGGAATGCTAAAGTAGGAAGTCAAGAAACACCTGGAGTAACAGGCAAATTTGGCCTTGGAATGCGGAATGAAGCAGGGCAAAGACTAATAGAGTTTTGCCAAGAAAATGCACTGGTCATAGCAAACACCCTCTTCCAACAACACAAGAGAAGACTCTACACGTGGACATCACCAGATGGTCAACACCGAAATCAGATTGATTATATTC
>SJYT01061338.1:856888-982212 GCA_006410635.1 Cephalophus harveyi | reverse complement strand
AGAGGAGAGGGAAAAAGTTGGCTTAAAGCTCAACATTCAGAAAACGAAGATCATGGCATCTGGTCCCATGACTTCATGGGAAATAGATGGGGAAACAGTGGAAACAGTGTCAGACTTTATTTTTTTGAGCTGCAAAATCACTGCAGATGGTGATTGCAGCCATGAAATTAAAAGACGCTTACTCCTTGGAAGAAAAGTTATGACCAACCTAGATAGCATATTGAAAAGCAGAGACATTACTTCGCCAACAAAGGTCCATAGAGTCAAGGCTATGGTTTCTCCAGTAGTCATGTATGGATGTGAGAGTTGGAATATAAAGAAAGCTGAGCACCGAAGAATTGATGCTTTTGAACTGTGGTGTTGGAGAAGACTCTTGAGAGTCCCTTGGACTGCAAGGAGATCCAACCAGTCCATCCTAAAGGAGATCAGTCCTGGGTGTTCTTTGGAAGGAGTGATGCTAAAGCTGAAACTCCAGTACTTTGGCCACCTCATGCAAAGAGTTGACTCATTGGAAAAGACTCTGATGCTGGGAGGAAAAGGGGACAACAGAGAATGAGATGGCTGGATGGCATCACCAACTCGATGGACATGAGTTTGAGTGAACTCCGGGAGTTAGTGATGGACAGGGAGGCCTGACGTGCTGCAATTCACGGGGTCGCAAAGAGTCAGACATGATTGTGCATGTGCATGCACACACACAGAGAGACAATTGTGTAGGAGTGAACTCAAAACAAAAGTTCATTCTAAAACCTCAGTTTAGGGGGCAAGGGAACTTTGCTCTCCACCCAGATAATCATCACCCCCTGCATCCACAGGTTCCCCATTCATGGATTCAACCAACTGTAGATTTAAAATACTTGCAAAAGATAGTCCAGGAACCTCAAAAAAGTAAAACCTGACTTTTTCACATGCTGACAGTTATTTTAATAGAATTTACATTGTATTTACAGCTACTTACATCTCATTATTTCAGGTGGTATAAGTGACCTAGAGATGATTTAAAGTATACAGAAGGATATACATGGTAGAGTGTATACATGGTAGAGTAGAAAGACCCTGGGCTCACTTCCTTTCACAAGCACACCAAAAATCACAACTATCCGCAGAACCACCACAGATGAGAAAGACCAGAAGGGATCAGTAACATCTGGTCATTACCAGGTGAGTAAAGTCCCGTGGACTGCAAGGAGATCAAACCAGTAAGTCCTCAAGAAAATCAACCCTGAATATTATTGGAGGGACCAATGCTGAAACAGAAGCTCCAATATTTTGGCCATGTGATGCAAAGAACCAATCATTGGAAAAGACCCTGATGCGGGGAAAGACTGAGGGCAGGAGAAGGGGACAACAGAGGATGAGATAGTTGGAAGGCGTCACCGACTCAATGGACATGAGTTTGAGCAAACTCTGAGAGAGAGTGGAGGGCAGAGGAGACTGGTGTGCTGCAGTTCATGGGATCACAAAAGAGTCAGACACAACTGAGTGACTGAACAACGATGGGTCAATGAAGTGAGAAATTTAACCCTGAAGACCTAAATTATGAGATCACAGGTTTCAAATAAGAGGAAGAGCTTTTGGGGGATGGAGAACTAGAATTACTCTGTTGCAGATTTCAAAAGATGTGACCTAGAGCGTTAAATAAAAAAAGAAAAAAGGAAAGGGGACTTCCCTGGTGGTTCAGTGGTTAAGACTCTGAGCTTCCAATGCAGGGGGCTCAGGTTTGATCTCTGGTCCTTGGTCAGGGAACTAGGATCCCACATGCTGCATGGCCAATAAAGAAAAGAAAGATAGAAAAAAGAGAAGCTAGCGACCCCCTCCTGGACTGAGACATGGCCTTCTCCCCAAGGAGGACCGTGAGAGTGGAAGAGCTGGGTGAAATCGGAAATGGCCTGGATGAGACAGCTGGTCCTCCTGCTCTGTCCCCTTGGATGCTGGCATCCTTCAAATGCCTCCTCCTAGGATGGCATCCTCCTAGGCCTCAGATCACTTCCTACGCTTACCTTAGGTGAGCTCATTCACTTCCAGGGCTCAGACAACCTCTAAACCCAACATGACCTTCAAGTCTCTATCTCTGTTCCTGCTCTTCTCCTTAAGCTCCACCACCACCCAGAGAAGAGTCTTTTAAAAGGCAATGTTTCAAGATCAGACTTAATTATCTCCCTGTCTTCATTAGTCAGGACTCTCGGTTGCTAGTGTCAGAAACCCAATAAGAACTACCTCCAGTATAAAGGGTAATTTATGGGTTCATGTTAACCAAACTGTCAGACAGGAGGGGATGAAATTAACTCCAGGGATGCCTGGAACCAGAGGCTGAAAGGCCACCAGAACTAACTTCCTTCTGAGCCTCACATCTGCGTCTCTGCTAAAGTTAAACTTTTTTCTATTGAAGGCCAGTTTTTTTTTCCCAAATATTAGAGACATAACCATTAGCATTGCTAAATTTGCAACTTGACAGATTCACCATCAGAAAAAAAAAAAACAGCTCTTTCCCCTAGTGACAATTCAAAATTCAGAATTACCAGTGAAGGTCTCTGACTAGGGTCACATGCCCATATGTTGGTCAAACACTCAGGACAGGGTGGAGACAATAAGATACTATGATTGAATTAGCTTGTATCTGGTATCCACCCTTAGATCAATCATTGTAGCTAAAGAGATGATTTTTTATTAAATATTTTATTATTTTTAAATTTACATTTAAAAGGCAGTTCTTGGGAAGGCTGACATATTGAAGTTGGGGCGGGGGGGGGGGCAGGGGAGAACAGGTGCATCCAGGTGTGTCTCCTGTTCCAGGAGATGGGAGCTGCGCCAGGTAAATAAAACACTGATGTCTGCTACATTCTCCAAGGATGCTCTGTGCCCCGTACTCTTTTTCTTAGGCCGCATGTGCGACTTGTGGGATCTTGAACCTCGGCATTGAGAGCGTAGAGCCCTGAACACTGGACCTTCAGGGAATTCCCTGTGCCCGTATTCTTGATCTCCACCAACAACATTTCGATTTATCTAGTCTCGCCGATCATGCCTCAGGTTCCTAAGAACTTTGGTCAGTTTCCCAAACAAAATCCAATCTCCTTCACTTGGAACACGAAGATCCTCCCACCCTGGCCCGAACCCTCTCTCCAGCCATACCCCTGTGATTCAGCTGTTCCACTCTCTGCTTCCTGAATAACCACACGTGGCTGCCACGCCTGCACACTGTTCCTCAGACACAGACTGCCTCCGTCCCTTCCAGCCCCATACATTTGCCCAAGCTCATGTCTGCCTGGATTGGACTGTTGTTTCTCACTTTGTCAACTGTGTATCTTTCTACATTGGGAAAAAAACCCTAATGCTGGGAAAGACTGAAAGCAGGAGGAGAAGGAGGAGACAGAGAATGAGATGGTTGGATGGCATCACTGACTCAATGGAAATGAATCTGAACAATCTTCAGGAAATA
Source organism: Cephalophus harveyi (assembly GCA_006410635.1). Taxonomy (NCBI): domain Eukaryota; kingdom Metazoa; phylum Chordata; class Mammalia; order Artiodactyla; family Bovidae; genus Cephalophus; species Cephalophus harveyi. The sequence goes on along the minus strand of SJYT01061338.1, from coordinate 978,776 downwards.
CTGAAGGACAGAGAAGCCTGGCATGCTGCAGTCCATGGGGTTGCAAAGAGCCGGAGACGACTGAGCAGCTGAACAACAACGAGATGAAGGTAGGAGTGACCGTACCCTCAAGTTAAATCTACCTGCTCTCCAGGCACTTCTGACACCTCTGTATGTCCCAGGACGTGTGAGTTCATCTCTCTGATCGGTACTTATCACACGGAGCCATCATTCACTTGTTGACCTGCATGTCTCTTCACTTGACCAAGAGCCCTCAGTAGGTGAGGACCACACGTGGTTCATCTTTCAAGTTGGTCCAAGCACCAGCCTGGCAGGTGAATGGCTATCCCCTGGCATACAGTGGATGGCCAATCCATGGGGTTTTTTTTTTTCTTTTTTTATTGAAGTATAGTTGATTTACAGTGTTTTGTTAATTATTACTGTACACAAAGTGATTCAACTATACATATATAGCAGTCTTTTTTCATATATTCTTTTCCATTATGATTTATCATAGGACATGGAATAGAATTCTCTGTGCTGGACAGTTGGACCTTGTTGTGATGTTTAATGACTAAAGCAACAATGAACAGCTTCTAATTTTGAGCATTTATTTGATAGTTTTAATAACTGAAGCCTCATATTACCAAAACTTCTTAGTTCCTTTTAGGATATCCTTAGTTCTCTTTAGGATACGCAAGTGAATTAAAGGCTAATGAGTGGGTGGATTTGGTTTCATTTCTTCCATCCCAAATACTTTATTCAGATTTGCCAAAGTGAAAGTCACTCAGCTGTGTCTTTGTGACCCCATGGACTATACAGTCCATGGAATTCTCCAGGCCAGAATACTGGAGTGGGTAGCCTTTCCCATCTCCAGGGGATCTTCTCAACCCAGGGACTGAACCCAGGTCTTCCTCATCGCAGGCAGATTCTTTACCAGCTGAGCCACTAGGGAAGCCCAAAATGCTACTGCAATAACCACCACCCCAAATTGCTGTATATTTCTGAAGCTTCTTCACTGCCATATTAGTCCAGATAGTACATGGATTTTTATCTTCCCTGAGCTCTGAAGTGCACACTGGGCCACTGGCAGGTAAATGAACCATAAACCTGTGGCACTGGCTACACACTAAATAATGCAAATGCCTGGTTTTCCGCCCTGAGTTTTTCCCCTTGATTAGCAGAATCCAAATGGCTGTGATGTGTAAATTGTTATCACGATGAAGGGCATTTGTTTTTGAGTGATCTAACTTCACATGTGCCTCAGAGTTGATTCGAGGTGAACGCCCCCCCATCTCACTTCTCTGCAATTTGCTTTCTCATGTAGAAGACCAAGGCATGAAGTCAGCCTCTTGGGACGCCACCGTATTCTCTCTGCTCTAGGTGGGGATTGACCAGCCCGGGTTGTGCCAACTACCTTATCCTGCATGACCTCAGTCATTAGGGGAAATTCCTCAACATCTAGAGCCCCTATGGGGTTCTTCCCAGCCCGTGGGGGGCAGCCAACCTGTGTAGCAGCAGAGCACACTCTTGGGACGCCACCGTATTCTCTCTGCTCTAGGTGGGGATTGACCAGCCCGGGTTGTGCCAACTACCTTATCCTGCATGACCTCAGTCATTAGGGGAAATTCCTCAACATCTAGAGCCCCTATGGGGTTCTTCCCAGCCCGTGGGGGGCAGCCAACCTGTGTAGCAGCAGAGCACACCCCTGGTGCTGCCATTCCTCTTACTACCATGGGCCAGACTCTCAAAGGCCATCCGACAAGAGGCTCCACATTCTCTCAAACAGCTCTGGCTACACTGAAAGCACCCTTACTCTCTGCTACTTCGTCCTTTATTTCAATATATGCTGGTTCTTATCTGGTGTTCTGTCTACTTGCCTTTTTATGATCCACATCTGATGCTAAGCCGGAGAGCTGTGAACATAAATTGCTTTGCAGAGGTGACCTTGCTTTTATTTTCGACAGCTTTGAGAGTGGGAGCTGTGTTTCACAGAAGACAGGAGCTGGAAGGGGCCTTAGACCACCTCCTCATTCTACAGACACGGAGCTGAGCCCCAGGGGGAGGAAATGACCTGCCAAGGTCAGGGAAGAGCGAAAATGAGACCTGGGTTAATGCAGGTGACTCTAAAACCAAAAAGGAGACGTGCCAGTATTGAAGGCAACGAGCTAGGTTCTGTCAGAAGAAAAGAGAAGAAAATTGTCCAGATGGAACAGAATCGGCCTACAATGCAGGAGACCCGAGTTCAATCCCCTGGGTTGGGAAGATCCCCTGGGGAGGGGAAAGGCAACCTACCCCAGTATTCTTGCCTGGAGAATCCCATGGAGAGAGGAGCCTGGCGGCTACAGTCCATGGGGTCACAAGAGTCAGACACGCCTGAGCGACTGGCTCTCGCACTTACGCTTGCTTTGCAGAGGTGACCTTGCTTTTATTTTCGACAGCTTTGAGAGTGGGAGCTGTGTTTCACAGAAGACAGGAGCTGGAAGGGGCCTTAGACCACCTCCTCATTCTACAGACACGGAGCTGAGCCCCAGGGGGAGGAAATGACCTGCCAAGGTCAGGGAAGAGCGAAAAAGAGGACCTGACCACAGGCCACGGCCGCGTAGGAAGAGCCCAGGTGCCATGGCTGTCACTGCTGACGACGGAAGTGTACAAAGGCTTCTAGCAGAGAGTCTTCGGGCTGGAAGGAACGTCTGAAATCCTGCTACCCTGGCGCACCACGCGCTCTGCCCCCAGAGCACCGGGGCTGTCTGGACGTCGGGAGGTGGCACCTAGATCACAGATGGATTCCTCCTCGTGCTGCTTGGCCTGTCTGTGCCTCAGTTCTCCTCTCCTGCATCTTGTGCTCTCAAGCCCTCTGAGAGGCGAAGGTCTGTGTTGGGCTCTGACTCTGGCTCCGCAGGGCCACTTCTCCCAGACGTCCTGAGCCTTCACCTTGGCCTGAAGGGATGGGCGCCCACCTCTGGGAAGAACTCAGCCAGCCATGAAACCGGGCCCCACCGTGGAGCTGCCCACACACATCAGACACTGTGCCGCAGGCCTTCAATGCCCGGTCTCTGAGAGCCTACAACAGCGTTAAAGACAAAGGGGACTTCTTTGGGGGTCCTGGTAGTTGGGGATCCGCCTGCCACTGCAGGGGACATGGGCTTGACCCCTGGTCCAGGCCAATTCCACATGCAGAGGGGGCAACTAAGCCCAGCCACCCTGAAGCCGGTGCGCCCTAGAGCCCGTGCTCCTCAGCAAGAGGCCACGGCAGTGAGAAGCCCGTGCACCCAGCTAGAGAGAAGCCCCCACTCGAGGCACCCAGAGAAAGCCCGTGCGGTGATGAAGAGCCCGCACAGGCAAAAATAAACAAAACTAAATAATACCCAACACGAAAAAAGACAAAGCAGCAGCAGCTCGAAGGGGCTGGGTGACTTCTCCTAGGCACGCGGTTGGAAAGGGGCTGAGCTGGGTCTGTCACACAGGGTGGTCTGACTCTGAAACCTGTCTTTTCCATGATGGCACACTGCCTTACAAACAGAAAATCCTAAACCCATGACACACATATTTTTTAAATGTTGATCTTATAACACATAGTTTTTGTTTTTTTTTTAATGGAGGGTATCAGTGCCAAGATCAGGCAATCACAGCCACGTTACAACAAAGACGCAGGAAAAGCTAGATCACTGGCCGGGTGACACAAAGCCTGTGGCTGGGGTCGCTGCCAGCTCTGACCCTGACATGCGACCTCGGGACTCAACTTCCTGTCCTCCAAGTGACAGCTTATTACCTAACCCTCCACCCCACCTCCATTTCACAGGAAGTGTGAAAGTTTACCTTTTAAAACTCCGCAGGGCACCAGGTGCAATTCCTCGGACTGTGAGAGAGGGATTTCACAAATGTGTGTTGCGGGACTTCCCTGGGGGTACGGTGGCTAAGACTCTGCACTCCCAATGCAGGCCTGGGTTTGATCCCTGGTCGGGGAACTAGGTCTCACATGCCACAACTAAAACCCAGCACTGCCAAATAAGTAAATAAATAATATTCAAAATTTAAAAAGAAATATGTGTTGATATGTCAAAGATTCCCATTTTAAGCTAAGTTTATGGCCCAACTTTTGGACACATGTTTGGTAAAGAACATAGCATATGCAGAACGGTGTACGGTGCTGACTTTGCAATGGATTAAGGCAAGAAATCAAGACCATCCCCAAGAAAAAGAAACGCAAAAAAGCAAAATGGCTGTCTGAGGACGCCTTACAAATAGCTGTGAAAAGAAGGGAGGTGAAAAGCAAAGGAGAAAAGGAAAGATATATCCATTTGAATGCAGAGTTACAAAGAATAGCAAGGAGAAATAAGAAAGCCTTCTTCAGCAATCAACGCAAAGAAGTAGAGGAAAACAATAGAATGGGAAAGACTAGAGATCTCTTCAAGAAATAAGAGATACCAAGGGAACATTTCATGCAAAGACGGGCTCAATAAAGGACAGAAATGGTATGGACCTAACAGAAGCAGAAGATATTAAGAAGAGGTGGCAAGAATGCACAGAAGAACTGTACAAAAAAGATCTTCACGACCCAGATAATCACGATGGTGTGATCACTCACCTAGAGCTTTTCGTCCTGGAATGTGAAGTTAAGTGGGCCTTAGGAAGCATCACTATGAACAAAGCTAGTGGAGGTGATAGAATTCCAGTTGAGCTATTTCAAATCCTGAAAGATGATGTGGTCAAAGTGCTGCACTCAATATGTCAGCAAATTTGGAAAACTCAGCAGTGGCCACAGGACTGGAAAAGATCCGTTTTCATTCCAATCCCTAAGAAAGGCAATGCCAAAGAATGCTCAAACTACCACACAATTGCACTCATCTCACATGCTAGTAAAGTGATGATTAAAATTCTCCAAGCCAGGCTTCAGCAATGCGTGAACCGTGAACTTCCAGATGTTCAAGCTGGTTTTAGAAAAGGCAGAGGAACCAGAGATCAATTTGCCAACATCCGCTGGGTCATAAAAAAGCAAGATAATTCCAGAAAAACATCTATTTCTGTTTTATTGACTATGCCAAAGCTTTTGACTGTGTGGATCACAATAAACTGTGGAAAATTCTGAAAGAGATGGGCATACCAGACCACCTGACCTGCCTCCTGAGAAATCTGTATGCAGGTCAGGAAGCAACAGTTAGAACTGGACATGGAACAAGAGACTGGTTCCAAATAGGAAAAGGAGTACGTCGAGGCTATATATTGTCACCCTGCTTATTTAACTTATATGCAGAGTACATCATGAGAAACGCTGGGCTGGAAGAAGCACAAGCTGGAATGAAGATTGCCGGGAGAAATATCAATAACCTCAGATATGCAGATGACACCATCCTTATGGCAGAAAGTGAAGAAGAACTAAAGAACCTCTTGATCAAAGTGAGAGAGGAGAGTGAAAAAGTCGGTTTAAAGCTCAACATTCAGAAAACGAAGATCATGGCATCCGGTCCCATCACTTCATGGGAAATAGATGGCGAAACAGTGGAAACAGTGGCTGACTTTATTTTTCTGGGCTCCAAAATCACTGCAGACGGTGATTGCAGCCATGAAATTAAAAGACGCTTACTCCTTGGAAAGTTATGACCAACCTAGACAGCATATTGAAAAGCAGAGACATTACTTTGCCAACAAAGGTCCATCTAGTCAAGGCTATGGTTTTTCCTGTGGTCATGTATGGATGTGAGAGTTGGACTATAAAGAAAGCTGAGTACCAAAGAATTGATGCTTTTGAACTGTGGTGCTGGAGAAGACTCTTGAGAGTCCTTTGGACTGCAAGGAGATCCAACCAGTCCATCCTAAAGGAAATCAGTCGTGAATACTCATTGGAAGGACTGATGTTGAAGCAGAAACCCCAATACTTTGGCCACCTGATGTGAAGAACTGATTCACTGGAAAAGACCCTGATGCTGGGAAAGATTGGAGGCCGGAGGAGAAGGGGATAACAGAGGATGAGATGGTTGGATGGCATCACCGACTCAATGGACATGAGTTTGAGTGAGCTGGTGATGGATCAGGAGTTGGTGATGGACCAGGAGGCCTAGCGTGCTACAGTTCATGGGGTCGCAAAGAGTTGGACATGACTGAGTGACTGAACTGAACTGAAGGCAAGAAAGAAGTTACAGGATTAGAGATGGTGATTTTATTTAATTTGATGACTGGAGAGGGAAGCTTTGAAGAGTAACTATTTTTGTCTTTATGGACTCAGAAAGTACTCTGAAATTATTTGCTAGGTGACAAAATTTCATATGAGAAAAGAAAATAAAGATTCAGTGATGGTATGGGAAAAGATTATCTGGGCCAATATTTCAGAGAGGTTAGATGTGCTGGGCTGTGCTCAGGAGCTCCAGTCGTGTCCGACTCTTGGCGACCCCACGGACTGTAGCCCGCCAGGGTCCTCTGTCCGTGGGATTCTCCAGGCAAGAATACTCGAGTGGGTTGCCATGCCCTCCTCCAGGGGATCTTACCAAGCCAGGGATCAAACCTGGGTCTTCTGCATTACAGGCAGACTGACTGAGCCACTGTCGGACATGATGCCAATTTAAAAAATAAAAGAATAGGACAAAGAAATTTTTCCCCCAGCCCTTCCAAGAGCAGGCTTCAGACATGATACCCCGTCACACTATTTGGTGGCATCTAAAACAGAAGAGAAGATGTGTATGTTTTAAAGAATCTGATATAGGGAGTTCTTGCATTGTGTGCTTCAAACAAAAAGCAATTGCTTTAAAAATAAACAAAACCTGTTAAGAGGTTACTGTTTGAAAAGGGTTCACTTTTCCCAGCAATTATTACAAAAGGGATGAATGCAGGCCCATATGGACTTGAGCAGAGGAGACCAGAAACTTTCTGGGGGGTCCTTTCCCCGGTCTCCGCAGTTTACCGCTGGCAGCTCAGCGCCTGCCTCTTCTGTGTGCGGTCTGGGTGAGATGCTGCCCTCTAGTGTCCACTGCTTACAATAGCATCTCACCGCCCAGATGCTGGTCTAATTAGGAAGCCCCTATAATAGGATGGACATGAGTTTGCGCAAGCTCCGGGAGTTGGTGATGGACAGGGAAGCCCGGTGTACTGAAGTCCATGGGGTCGCAAAGAGTCGGACACGACTGAGCAGCTGAACTGAACTGTAAGGTGGTCTCTGACCTCCAGCCAAACACAATCACCCTACAGAGCAAAGCCATTCAGAAAGGAGAGTCAACTTTTAAGGAGCTTGTTGAATTAAAATCGTCTTCTGAGAAAACTATGAGAAGAGAGCATACAGCGCTGAGATGTGAGTGAGGGTGTCGAGTTCCCTTACTCCTCCTGATTGTGGACCGCACGTGGATACAGCACGGAACAGGTACAGAACACCTGGTCCCTGGGCCTATCCTGGGCAGACACAGTCCGAGGGGTGCAAGGAATGGCGAGGGGTGGTAGGTCCAACCTTCACACTAAGTTCCTAACCCTGCCTCGTGGAAGCAGGGGTCTGGGAGTTCCAGGCAGGATGGAAAACTTCTTGGCGGCAAGCTGATGAGCAAACTAGACTGACACAGATGGTCTTTCAGTGTTGACTTGTGCCTTGGAGCTCCTTGAAGGAAGGCAGGGTTTTCACCACTTTATCTTGCCTGGCACATTGTCCATATAGATACTCAGCTATTGTTTTGTTGCATGAATGAATACATTCACTTACAGTTTCTCTTGAGGAAGAAAAAATTAGTTCAAATAAATAACTAATGGGTCAAGAGAGAGAAAGACAGCAGCCTCTGACATTTAGAAAGTGGCCGTAAACTTGCAGTGGGGTCACAAAGAGTGGGACACGACTGAGCGGCTGAGCGACTGATAAACCTGCAGAATACCAACCTCAGGAGAAGCTACCATGAGACAGAGCAAGGCCACCTCATAACTGTGTCTAAGCATAGACGACAATAAGGTCAGTGAGCCACCCACGGAATACCAAACACCCGCCCCACATCAGGAGCGTCTGCTGCTCCGCGACCAAGTGCAGCCCACCCTCCGGCTCGTCTTCCTGTGCCACAGATGAGACGCATCGAGATGCCCAGCTGCAGGCCTGGCTGCTCCTTGCCAGCCTCCAGTCTTGGCAGAGCCCCATGTCCTTAGAGGCTCCCCCCAGATCTTCCATAAGCTCTTCCTAAGCCCCGCTTGCTGGGACTCCCCATGGCTCCAGGTCTGGACTCTTGCTGGCTACAACCCTGATTGCTTAGCTCCAGGGCTGCTTCTGGGGCTGGCTGTCTAAGTAAGTGCTAAGAAAAAAGAATGCCCAGGACTCCGAGTTCTGTGTGGAACCTGTCGGGCTCCCAAGAGCTCTGGGTCTTGAATGTTAACCCCCGATAACCCTTCCTGAGGCATTCTCCTAAGCACTCCACAGTCAGCTCAGCACAGGAGGCAGGCACTGTTGTTGTTTAGTCGCTCCGTCATGTCCAACTCTGCAATCCCCCTAGACTACAGCCCGCCAGGCTCCTCTGTCCATGGGAGTCTTTAGGCCAGAATACTAGAGTGGGCAGCCATTCCCTCCTCCAGGGGATCTTCCCAACCCAGGGATCAAACCCGTGTCTCCTGCACTGGCAAGGGGTTCTTTACTGCTGAGCCACCAGGGAAGCCCAGGCACTGTTATTATTCCCATTCACAGACACAGAGGTGCAGCACGGAGAGGTTAAGTAACCTCTGCCTCTGCAAGGTCAAACAGCTGGCAGGAGATGGAACCAGGGTTCAGCTTGGTTATCTGACCCCAGAGCCAAGCTGCAGATAGATGGGACTCTGAAGGACTCTGAAGGTAGAAGGAGGAATGTGCGTGTGTTTTCTGGGCTGGTAGTGGGAGCAGGGGAGAAAGGCATGAGCAAAAGCCCAGGAACAGAAAAGAACAACTCTGCATAATCAGCAGCTGGATTCTAAGTCAAATAAAAATCTCTGCAACGTCCGCTGATGTCCCAGTCACCACATCCCCCTCTCCCTTCCCCACCCGCACCCCCAGCACTGACTCAGCCCCCTGGAGGCCAGACCTCAGGGCCAGGTGCATGCATTGGGGTGACAGATTCTGGTTCTTGAAGTGGCTGGGATCCTGCCATCTTCCCTCGAATAATAAAGAATGTTCCATTGGCCCACATCCACACCTGTTCCTCATCTCCTGGAACCTGGAGGCATAGAAGGGTGTGGCCAGGCCCAGAGTCCCCCTAACTAGCACCCGCCCTTCTTTCTGATCTGTGTGTCCAGACGTCACTTCTCAGGGAAGCCTCCTCTGATCCCTTGGGACTGGTTACATCCGTGGTCACAGGCTGCCAAGCAGCCTTACCTTCCCCTTTACTAAAGCCTGTGGCAGTGCAGAATGTCCTCCTGCTGGACCATGAGTCCCACGAGGCTGGGGCTATGCTGGACTGGGTTGCTGCCTGGCTCACTCCTGGAACTTGATGTGAACTTGAGGGGGACAGACTGAGTAGCGGGAGATTCAGGGAGAACTAGGTCAATCCCTTTCCTTTCCCACCACAAGCCCTTGCCTCTTGGCCCTCAGCCAAGCCAGGTGTTCCTAGAGAAATCCAGCCACAGGTTGTTCTTCTACCAAGAGCCTGGTCAGTCCCCAGTAAACTTCACCTTCTGAGAAGTGACGGTTCCCCTCTGGTGAGTTATCCAAGGTCACCTGGAGCCAGCAAAGTCAGAAATAAGACTCAGATTAGTTCTCCCAAGATGGTCCTTTTCTTAAATGAATAAAGAGGAGGAACTGGGCTGGACATTGATTCTCTAAGAATTCTCTAAGAATGTTCATCAAATGTGGACTGAGAATGTCTACTGATTATGCATGCAATCTGCGGAGATACTCAAGCGTCATGAGCCCTTCAGGACAAGGTATTTCTTAAAAAGGAACAGGAAAACACAAGAAGCACCATCTGGGTCCATGGTTAACACTGCAGAGATGAGCTGAATCCAACTCTGGATTGCGACTCTCCTGAGCCGGCTTAAACAGTGGGGTGGGAGCCAGGATCCGCTTGCTGTGTAGCCTCTCGGAGGAGGGCAGAGCACAGCGGAAAAAGCTGCAGAGAACACAGGCGTCGTTGGCATACCCTGTATGTTCCCTTCTCACGAGGAGCCATTAAAAATAAATAAGACCAGTGCTAATTTCTTAGATCCACAGCCACACAGGGAGAAGGTTCAAATAAAAGCCAAGCTCTTAGCCTGCAGGGCTGAGGAACGAAAGCCAGGCAATTAGAGCTGAGAAAACGCTTTACATAATCTTGCAGCAGGAGGCCGAGCTGAGTCACACTGAGGAAGGAGCCCTCACTCAGGTGTTAGGAAGAAGCAAGATGGATGGAACACAGGACGGCAGGGGTTGGGGAGTGGCGGGACACACCAAACCAACTCCCCAGCCAGCTCCCAGCCCAGAGACTGGGAACGACACTCCCTGAGGAATAGTGGGGGTTGGTGATGAGCTGTGAACACCTTTCCCAGACGTCGGGACTCACCTCTCCCATGGACATCATTCTCGATGACCAGGCAGCCCGCGAGAGCCATGTACCTCGTATTTCTTTGAAATGTTCCTCTTCCATCAGCAGTGCCCAAGCATTATGATCCAGTGATCTGCAGGAAGTGAAGCAGGATGGCTTCTTTCACCAAACCTTTCCCTGCATTCAGGGCAAAGGGGTAAAATGAAGCAAAGTCACGTTGCTGAAGCTTCTGATCAAAAATAATTTTTGACAAGGCTTCTGTTTTTCTTTTCCTTGCTATCTTTTCATTACCGTCCCCTTTTCACTTTACGAGTACAGGGATGTCTGCTTTCATCTAGAAATGAACTACTTTATGCAAAATACAATGTTTATTGAAAAATAAAAACATTCTTCCCCCAGGGGCCAGAGGGCAGTCTGGGATGGAAGGGTGACCAGAAACACTCACTATAAGATGTTTTTAGCACTGTTCTTGGCAATGTGTGTGTGTGTGTGTACACATGCATGCGCACATGTACACAATCAGTTGTGTCCGACTCTTTGCAACTCCATGGACTGTAGCCCACCAGGCTCCTCTGTCCATGGGATTCTCCAGGCAAGAATACTGGAATGGGTTGCCATGCCCTCCTCCAGGGGAGCTTCCAAACCCAAGGATCAAACCCAGGTCTCTTGTGTCTCCTGCTGATCCACTGGGGCAACCTGGGAGGTGACATCAAATACCTGGATGGCTTAGACACATTTCTGTAAAGATATCACCTTTCTACATCAGCCATCAAAGCTCAGAATTTTCATCATAATGAGCCCCAATAAAAGTCCAATTTAGACAGACTGGGACCTAGCTTCAGCAAACGGAAAACCTGACTTGTTTCCCTGGGCAGGCAGTCTTAGTCATTCTGTTTTGCCTTTCTACCACTCTGCAATTAAGGGATCTTTTAACACCTCCCTTTTTGACCAACAGAAGCCGAAAGATTAAGTGAAGTGTCTAACTCGCTTCAAAAAGACATACCTGGGAGAGGCTGGAGGCCGGTGGACTCAGGAAGCTCACTCTATGGGTGAAGGCAGACAGCCTCCTGGATTCTCCTCTGGGCCAGGAGCCACCGAGAGTGAAAGTGCCAGGCCCTGGTTTGTTTCAGAATTTTCAATTGCATGGAGTAAATGTTTTCCACCACGGGTTATGTGTTTAGCTGTTGCTTGCGATGATTCAAACTGAGAACAAGAGACTTCCCACACCTGCAAGTGGGTTATGTAAGAGTTACAGGAAACAAACACCTCAAGAGTCCATTAACTCTGAGCTGAGAACTGAGGTTTGCAAGGTGGAAATGAGACACAGACATCGCAGGAAGAAATATATAACATATGCAGCCCTCCATGACCCGCTACAGGGAGCGTTGATTACTCCATGTAGAAAGAGTGTATTTGTGAGTCCAGAGCGGCTCCCAGGTCCTGACCATCCTCACAGGAACAGTCTAGAAATGAAAGCAACGCTGATACAAAACCTTCTTCTTCGTCACCACAAGATCTAAGAGATTGTTTCTTATCAACACATATTTTTTTTTTTACCCTGAGGCTGATATTACCAAAGTGATAAAAGAAAAGTTACTATCAGCTACAGTTTATTCAGGGCACAATTTCAAAATCATTTATTCATGAATCTGGAATGGATTCCCTCTCCTCCAACCCCCACACGCATGATGACAAGAGGAAAAGATGGCAAACAATGGTGTCCAGTCTTATTACACAGTGAGGATACGATTCTCAAGTCAGTCTACTGATCACAACAAAGAGGACGCTACCATCAATGAGCTCAACACGATCACGTTTAAGAAGTTCATCAAAATCGGGTCTTTCTTATGAAAGAGGATTTGGAGTACGACCTCAGACAAGAATAACAGCACAGTTCTCTCTCACAATGTCTATTTCACCGCACTCTGCCTACAGAGAGGAGCTAGCTAGTCAAGTTCAGAGTTCACTGGGGGGGTTGCCTTACAAGGTTCAACCTCAGGCTCTTAGTATCCTGGAGGTCGGATCAGCTAATGTCCAGAAGTTGTGTGTGTGTGTGTGCGCGCGTGCACACGCACTCAGTCTCTCAGTCCTGACTCTTTGTGACCCCATGGACTGCAGCCCACCAGGCTCCTTTGTCCATGGGATTTTCCAGGCAAGAATACTGGAGTGGGTTGCCATTTCCTTCTCCAGGGGATCTTTCCAACCCAGGGATCAAAACGATGTCTCTTGAGTTTCCTGCCAATGAAAGTGAAAGTCACTCAGTCGTGTCCAACTTTTTGCAACCCCACGAACTATACAGTCCATGGACTTCTCCCGGCCAGAATACTGGAGTGGGTAGCCTTTCCCTTCTCCAGGGGATCTTCCCAACCCAGGAATCGAACCCAGGTCTCCTGCAGTGCAGGCGCATTCTTTACCAGCTGAGCGACAAGGGAAGCCCAAGAATACTGGAGTGGGTAGCCTATCCCATCTCCTGCAGATCTTCCTGACCCAGAAATCTAACCAGGGTCTCCTGCATTGCAGGCAGATTCTTTACCGACTGAGATAAAATCTGCAACAGTTATTCCATTCAAGCATTGGGGAGGCCATCGAATTAAACTGGAAAAAAATAGCTGTGTTGAATTGGGGACTGTCTGAACATCAGTTTGTATGTAAGCAACAAATAAGTAGAAGAAAAAGATTTCCAGCATCTGCCTTCCTGATGTCTCTGAGGTCGTTTTTGTGAGCAGGTTCGTAGCAGCGGTGAGCCAGCTCCCCCAAGGCAGCAGCCTGGTGACTTTCTCTCCTGTATTTCCACGGTGACTTCCACATGTTTATAACATGTGTCCTTTCTAAAAACACTAACAGCACTTCATCAAAACCAGCTGTTCCTCTGCACATCAGTCAGGAACTCTCGGCTGTCACCTGGCTTCAGTGTACTGGACACGGCTTCCTGTGCACCAGGTGTCGGCGCGTGACCTACTCTTGGCGCAGTCACACGCCCTCAGGGCTGCAGTGAGTCTGGGGGAGGGGGCAGCTGAAGAGCCACCTCACCTAACCTGCTCCCTACGCCTGATTTGTATGATGTCTTTGCAGTTCAAGGGACAGAGCTGAGCGTCCCAGGTGTGGACACTTAGTGGGTTTTTCTTGAGAGTTAAATTACCTTCACTACCTTCCAGCCCAAATTGGGTGAAGGTAACAGAGATGGAATTTAGTAGCAAAGTGAGTTCAATAAAGGTTTTCCAGGAAAGATACCAGTATTCTGGGGATTTCTCTGGTGGTGCGGTTGTTAAGACTGCTCTTCTAAGGCAGGGGGGTGTGGCTTCAATCCCGTCAGTGAACTAAGATTCCACATGCCCTCGAAGTGCAGACAGAAAATAAATAAATAAATCTAGGAGATGGCAAAATTAAAAAAAAAAAAAAAAAGATACCAATTTTTTTTTCCCCCCCAGGTATAACCACTGAAAAGCAAGGCTGGAAAAACTCTTTTAATAATCACATGACCAAATCCTCCAACCAACACCTGAACTCCTATGTAACATCTCTGCCAAGCTGCTGTCCTTTCTCTGCTAGAATAGCTTTAGGGGCAGGAAGTTCTTTCAATGTCACTTATTCCTCCTTAAAATAGAACAGCCAGGCAGATGGAGCAGGTAAACAAACTTCGCTGAGCGCGATTATGAATTGTACCTAATTTTTCAAGACAGTGAGCAGACTGTCTGCTGCTACTCAAAAGAACAAATCAGATTTGTTGCAAGCATCTCAGGCTTTCTGCAACAATTCAAAATGGGGAATTTAGAAGTGTGGGTTTTATAAATCATAGCTGAATAGCTGTGCATTTGGTGGGGGGGGGGAGGATCGGATTAAAAATCTCTTAGAAGTAATCATTGTAAGGCCCCGAAACAAAGGGAAAGTACATGCTTGGTGCTGGAGAAGACTCATGAGAGTCCCTTGGACTGCAAGGAGATCAAGCCAGTCAATCCTAACGGAAACCAACCCTGAATATTCATTGGAAGGACTGATGCTGAAGCTCCAATACTTTGGACACCTGATGCGAAGAGCCAATTCATTGGAAAAGACCCTGATGCTGAGAGAGATTGAGAGCAGAAGGGGGAAACAGAGAATGAGATGGTTGGATGGCATCACTGACTCAATGGACATGAGTTTGAGAAAATTCTGGGAGACAGTGAAGGACAGGGCCGCAGTTCATGGGGTCACAAAGAGCTGGACACAACTGAGTGACTGAACAACAAGAACATGTGTTGTAAAAAAAATTTCCTTTTGAAGATGCAATAAGTACCTTGTGCAGTGAGTCTGGGTATAAGAATTGGGGAGCTCTAGGGATGAGGTGCCTGCTGATTGTAGTCAGTTGGGCTGCAGAAGGCGGAAGAGGTGAGCAAGGCCACTCACACCCCGCGGTGACTCTTTGCCTCTCCCAAAGGCATCAGGAGAGGGTACCCTGTCTTGATCCTCTCCTTCTGGCCTGCTTGGCAGCACTACCAACGATTCTTTTGTGTCTGATTTCTCTAAAGTTACTCAGGTTGCTTCAAGATTTTAAACTGCCTCCCATCCTCCCGAAGACTAACAAAGCAACACATAGATCAGTGGATGACCATTTCAGGATTTGTTTACAAAGGCTCAGTTCCTCTGAAGGGACACTTTTATGTCTACATTTTTATTTTTTTATCATATATAGGAATAAGTCTACTTGAACTGAAAACATTCACCCTAAAGACACACATGGAAACTTTAAAGACGGAGTGACTCACATGATTCCATTTTGAGCGCCGCCTTTAAACAGTATTGCGCTTTAACAAACGTCAGTGACAAACGGAAACAGAACAACAAACCAACCATGAAGTCAGTGTGTCTTTTTATAGAGAGGCCTCTTTCTGCTTCAAAAGGATCAGAGCATTAACACTGAGTGGCTAGATGATCGGTGAGCAGACCTCCCTGCGAAAAAGAATATAGCTCCCTCAACCGCGGAGACCTGGATGTGAAATCAGTGAAAGTCTATCAGGTACTCAGGGTAGATCTGGTTGGCGTCGAACACCACAAAGACCCTGGGATTCCAGGTGTCATCCACGCAGCTGTCATACAAGTTTACATAGCTGCCGTCTTTGGAGGGAGGGCGCATATATTTGGAGTCTCCATTTATGTAGTCTCCAATCAGCACTCGGGCGAGAAACATGGATTTGTGTGTTCTGAACAGATGCCGCTGTTGCAGGCTGACCCCGTGGATCTGGAATGTGTTTCCGTGCTTTACGTCATCTTTGCAGAAGCGGCTGGAGTAAGCAGCGTCTCGAGCAAAATAGGTTCCTTAGACAAAAAGGGCCCCGGAGAGCCAAGGTTACTCCAAGGAATGTATGAAACACAAGCGAAAATACTGTGATGGCTAGGGGGACAGACACATGGAATCATATAGCCAAAACAGACGTGGAATTCCCTGAACTGTAGGTGTTAAAGAAAAGAACAGAAATCTATCTGTTGTGGACAGCTGCATGCAGGCAGCCACTGGGGTATGTGTGTTAGTACAGACCAGTCCCCACCACCACCACCATCCCATCCCCACCAAAAGGCAGCTACTAGACTTGTGTAGTGGTATTCAAAAAGAATATTACAGGGACTTCCCTGGCAGTCCAGTGGTTAAGAGTCCAAGCATCCAAGGCAGGGGTCCCAGGTTTGATCCCTGGTTGGGGAACTAAAATCCCACATGCCATGTGGTTTGGCCAAAAAAAAAAAAAAAAATCTTATAAATAAATCCAATATGTAAGACAGACACAAGTGGCTTCTGTAATTACAAGTGGCAGGACCTGCCTCATAACTGCTGGGACCTCCCTCCCTCTTCTATTTCCTTCTACCCTTTCCCCACCTGCTACCCACCCATCTAAGCACCCATCACTGGGGAGCACAGTGAAACCATGTCTGCACAGATGATTTCAAACCCCAAGAAACCCTGTTTTTATTTACAAGGTGACAGTTCAATAATATTTTTGGAGACGATAGAACCCCACATCCAGGAAAAGACTTCTGGAGAGAATGCAATGTAGCTCACACCCGAACGTTCCAGAAGGACAAGCCCACAGGTCCACTGGCTAAACAGGAATCTCCATGAAGCGTCTGACTCTTCCAAACTGGGAGGTCTAGGAGGCTGCCCTCAGTAAGGGAATACATACCCAAAACACTTTGGAAATGAATTGCAAAATCCCCTATTACCCAAAGCCAGTGGTATTTATGTAACACCTTTCTGATCCTCTTACACAGTTAAATAAAGGGGATGGCCTTTTCAGCTGTTATTTTTTAAATTAATGCAGTCCCTCTTGCTGGAGGGAAGGTACAAAATAAGGACCAAGCAATGTCTGCATACATGCTAAGTTGCTTCAGTCGTGTCCGACTCTTTGCGACCCAGTGGACTGTAGCCCGCCAGGCTCCTCTGTCCATGGGATTCTTCAGGCAAGAATACTGGAGTGGGTAGCCATGCGCTCCTCCAGGGGATCTTTCTGACCAGGGATCAAGCCTACGCCTCCTGCAATGCAGGCGGATTCTTTACCACTGAGCCACCAGGAAGGCCCAAGTTAAGGTCCACCTCTTAATGTTTATGTTAATGTTCATGTTTCCCCTCCCCTCTCTCCTTAACGTGCTTGTCTAGTGAGCAGAGACTAAGGCACTCAGACTTCCACAACATTAGGGAAAAGGGGAGGATTTCCCCCATTATTCCTTAAAGCTCATCAACATTCCAACCTATCATTTTCTAAAAAAACAAACAAAAAATAGACCTAGGTACCATGTACACACTAACTGATTTATTTTTTAGTGTACTTGACATAAAACAGTTTGGTGTACAGACTTATCCATGGAAAGGACTTACATGTGGAAACTAAATGTCCTAATGCAAAAATGAGCAAATCTAGACATGATGCCCCATCTGAATGGCTGGGACTTGGGGGCGGCAGTGAGGGGTGGTTATCTGACCTCGGAGAGATGTGGAAAGTCTTCCTTCCATCTTACACAAGCAGGAAGTGGCTTTTTGGAGGCTGGGAAACTCGGAGGGTGTGCCAGGAGCCTAGCATTTCACTTTTGCCTCTAACATTAACTTAATGCCTCTCGAGCCCCTGAATCATCATTAAACCTCTCTCAAAGAGAAGACTGTCTCCTAGCACTCTAACTAGGTTCGGATGATTACCTTTTCCAAAGAGAGCACCGTGGATGCCATTGATTCTCCAGTCAAAGTTGTGAATGCAAATCGCCTCCACGAACTCATTGCTGGTGCCATGGAAGAGCATCTGTTCATTAATCTGAGGCACGCCTCTTTTTTTCTTGAGCTGAGCCTTCTTCCTAAAAACACAATGCCCAGACACAAAACACACAGAAATCTACTGTAAATGGCATCACTGATTCTTCAGGAGTGAAGCCCAACAGAAGGGTAAAACAGAACACGGTAATTTAACATCTACTGTAAGTGGACATACAACAGCTCTGGAAAAAAGATCATCTCAAATGCTCTTGGGACATCTAAATTGGTTCATCAGAAATTACAAGTTAACAGAAAAGGGTAAAAATTATACCCCAAACTACACTATAAATCAACTATACTTCAATTAAATATTTTAATTTTAAAAATTAAAAAAAAAAAAAAAAACACTATAGATCTCCCAGATGATTCCCCATCACAGTAAAATGACTGACCGACACCTAAAAATGACACTGAAAGTGAAAGTGAATCTCTTTGCGACCCCATGGACTGTAGCCTACCAGGCTCCTCCCTCCATGGGATTCTCCAGGCAAGAGTACTGGAGTGGGTTGCCATTTCCTTCTCCAGGGGATCTTCCCGACCCAGGGTTCGAACCCGGGTCTCCTGCATTCCAGGCAGACACTTTAACCTCTGAGCCACCAGGGGGACACTACAGACAATAAATAACAGAGTTCACAGAGTCTTTAAATAGTGAAATTCCTTGAGCAAGGACTATGCCTTGATCATTTTATCCCCAGAGTGCTACATGTTGGTTGAACTGCACTGAATTTTGAATCTTCAGGCTGGAAGGGACATAAAACCATCCAGTTCAACCCTCTTCTCAGTGGACAAACCTCTTCCAAAATATACAAAGATATTCCATGTAGGACTTACTGTAAAAGCAAAAAACAAACATACTGAAAATGGCCTAAAATCCTCTCAAGAGAAAAAACTGAACACATAATTACATATTTAGATATGAAAATCAAAATAATGAAATAGATGTACGTGTATTAACACTGATAACTCTTTTACAGACAACATTATTTTTCAAAAGAACGATGCAGAAAGAGACCTATAACTCAAAATAATAATGTGTATTGTAAAAATTATCCAGCTGTGGATAAAGAACAGCTGTCCCCAAACTTTCAGGCACCAGGGACCGGTTTTGTGGAAGACAACCCTTCCACGGCCCAGGGGTGGGAAGATGGTTTTGGGATGACTCAAGCGAATGGCATGTCCTGTGCACTTTATTTCCATTATTATTGCACCAGCTCCACCTCAGGGGGCCAGGCATTAGATCACAGAGGCTGGGGACCCCTGCTGTACAGGAAGTTGGCGGCTTACAGAGCAGCTCTCCCCGGGGATGAGGAAGAGGCTGGGAAACCAGGTCAAAACACGTGGAGGAGAGCATGGGGTGCCGCTGGCCGCGAACACCACTGAGCGTTTGTGCTTTGCCGTCTCTGAGGCTGCAGAAAGTCTCAGAGGCCAAGGAGCGGGGTTCTGAGTGGAAATGGTCTCACCTGCAGAAGAACTCCCACAAGTCTAGGTTTTGAATTCTCTGAATCCTTTTAATTCTGTTGCGGTCCATTGTTTTCCCAAAGAGACTAGCGACTTCATTGTATTCGTGTGTCTGACTGTGCAAAGGAATAAGCTGGAAAGAGAAGTTGGCACCGTGTTACCGGGGTCCTTCCCCACCACTCCCGTGGGCGAGCGGGCGCTGCGGCTGCCCTCACCTGGTAGGGCAGCTCGGTGTTCACGTTCTCCCAGTGTGGCGGCATGGGGATGGCCTCGTTCTCACAGATGTAACTTGGGGCAGAAGAGACAAAACAACATGTTAGAAGCCAATTAAAATCACTGTCAATGACTCAGACATTTTCTCCCAAGCTGAATTATCATCTGACAAAAGCAATAAAGTGTCCGTCCTTGGTTTCTTTATTTTAAAACACTTACTGAATACTGGCTTGCGTGCAACTTTCTTAGGGGCTGTGTTGAGAAATCTGATGGGAAACTTCAAAAACGATATTATTTCGATCTTGTTTTCCTGAATTTGCCAGAGTTTATTTTAAATGTAGGAAGACTTTAGGTGAAGAAAAGCAATTTCCGAGAAGAAAATCAACTTCTTGATTAAAATAAAACTCCTTTAACAGATTTAGTGTCTATTAAATACCACCCAGAACCCTCAGCTACATGTTCAATGTCCTCTAAGATCTATTATTAACTCAAATCTAAACCTTTCTCTCTTTATTGTCCACTAGGCCCTTGCACGGTCCTAATTAATTCACCCAAAGCAGAAGCTGATAAAGAACACAGAAAAAGACAATGACCTTGGGGAGCTTGATGGCAGAAGGCTACAACTGATACATGGATCCTGTCTGGTGACTGGAGGTTGTGGAAGAAAGGTATCAACTCCTAGCCTGTCTTTAACGTATTTTTTATTTTTTAACTCATTTTACCTTTGGGGACATCACACAATCATGATTTAAAGATGGGGACAAGAGTTTGCGCAAACTCAGGGAGATAGTGAAGGACAGGAAAGCCTGGCGTGCTGCAGTCCAGGGAGTGGCAAAGGGTCGGACATGACTCAGCGACTGAACAACAAAGGTGTAAGAAGGTGAATGGCGGATGGTCTCCCTCCCTCTCCAGTCCCTGGTCTAGTTCTCACCTCTTGCCTCCAGACCGAGTAATCACTGCTTTTAGTCTTTTGGGTATTCTAGAACTTTAGGTTAACACAAACCTAGGGGCTTTTTTGTTTGTTTGTTTTGCACACAGGAATGATAACTTTTTTTAACTCATTTTACCTTTGGGGACATCACACAATCATGATTTAAAGATGGGGACAAGAGTTTGCGCAAACTCAGGGAGATAGTGAAGGACAGGAAAGCCTGGCGTGCTGCAGTCCAGGGAGTGGCAAAGGGTCGGACATGACTCAGCGACTGAACAACAAAGGTGTAAGAAGGTGAATGGCGGATGGTCTCCCTCCCTCTCCAGTCCCTGGTCTAGTTCTCACCTCTTGCCTCCAGACCGAGTAATCACTGCTTTTAGTCTTTTGGGTATTCTAGAACTTTAGGTTAACACAAACCTACGGGGCTTTTTTGTTTGTTTGTTTTGCACACAGGAATGATAACCTTCCTGGTGGCTCAGAGGTTAAAGCGTCTGCCTGGAATGCAGGAGACCCGGGTTCGATCCCTGGGTTGGGAAGATCCCCTGGAGAAGGAAATGGCAACCCACTCCAGTACTCTTGCCTGGAGAATCCCATGGAGGGAGGAGCCTGGTAGGCTACAGTCCATGGGGTCGCAAAGAGTCAGACATGACTGAGTGACTTCACTCAATGATAGCATATTCCTGTGTCTTTTGCAGCTGCTCTATTTTTTTCACTATGTGCTCAGGGACCCTTCTGTATCACAGAGAGAGCTCCCTGGCACACAGCCTGGCACAGGGCAGACACTCTGGACACTGGAGGATGAAGGCGTGCATTCTACTGGGCTGATGCAGGGTACCCCAGTGCATGGACACACCCCCTCCCATTGATCACAAGTTCCCTATGGATGACATTTAGCTGTTTTACAACTCTTTGCTGCCATTAACGATGCTACAGAGAACAAGTCTGTCCACTTGTCATTGTACATGGCCGCTTGTCAAATTTTAAGATAACATTTTTGGAATGGGATTTCTGGGTCAAAGAATATATTTATTCCTGACTTTAACAGAAACTTCCCAGAGGCCCTCCTCGAAGGCTACAGTCATTGACATTCCCAGCAGAAACGTAGCGAATGCCTACTTGTCCACAACCTCTCCAAAGAGGCGTGTTATCAGACTCGGGAATTTCTGTCAATCTGATAACAAGAAATAACCTGGTATAATTTGTATTTCTCTTTTTTATAAGTGAGGCTGCATGAACTGCACAAATTCTTTTCTTATTCTTCTAAGGGGCTATTGGTTTTCTACTTAGAGATTCTTCAAAGTACTTCATATACTACAGAGATTGTGATACCACATAACAATACCATTCCCAGGTTTTCTTTGTTTCTTGCTTGTTTTTTTCTGCCTGTGTCTGAAGTATCTATTTGGCTTCCCAGGTGGCTCAGTGGCAAAGTCTCTGCCTGCAATGCAGGAGACCTGGGTTCGATTCCTGGGTTGGGAAGATGCCCTGGAGAAGGAAATGGCAACCCACTGCAATATTCTTGCCTAGAGAATCCCATGGACAGAGGAGCCTGGCAGGTTACAGTCCATGGGACTGCAAACAGTCAGGGACGACTTGGCGACTAAGCAACACAGAAGTATCTTTCAGCTATGTACAACGTTCTTGTTTGCTTATCTGTTGAATATTTACAGCCTTGGTTAATTGCAAATTTCTTGCCAACAGGAAATGTGCTATTCTTGCTTGTCATAAGCGCTCGACGTATTCCTGCAATAAGTAAGCATTTCTGTATGAACACCTCCTTGTCGTCGTTGCTCGTCTGTATCCTGCCTAACCTTCCTTCCTTTTATTCTCCTGCGTCTTAGACTCCGTTCTGGTTATTTCTCTCCCTCTCCTGTCTTTCTGCTATGGCTTCTAAGGTCTGTGAGAGAACAAAGTGCCTTGCGTTACATGCCTCTCCCCCCAAAAGGACACCAGATATGGTGACATACCATTACTATAACATTTTCCATTATTATGTCTCATTTTTCTCTCAGATTACATACCCTTTGAAGATAAGCAATTCCTTTCTTAAGTTCCTTGTACTTAAGAATGAGGATATGATGTAGCTGGTAAGGAAGTAAAGTTCTCTCCCTTCCTAGAGCATTCATTATACAAGGACTTGCATAACTTATAAATCATGATCCTAAAATATATGCCCAAAGCCCCAAGAAGCAAACTGATAGAAACTTCAAAAACTTTTTTCTTTAATCCTTTCAAAACATCTCCTTGGAAGAAGCAAATGGGCATCTCCTACAATTCACATGCTATTAAACAGCATCTTTTGTTTGTTTCATTTTAAATTCTTTGAACAACAGGAATCTCAATATTCGACTGAGGGATCATTCCCAATAATAGGAGACACGCCCTAAAATTTTTCCCTTCAACTTTATTCTTGTGAATAACACCTATTTATTCTCCTGCTTCTCTTGTGGCATTTATAGCAGGGCTTCCCCGGTGGCTCAGTGGTAAAGAATCTGCCTGCCAATGCAGGAGATGTGGGTTCGATCCCTGGGTCAGGAAGATCCCCTGGAGGAGGAAATGGCAACCCACTGCAGTATTCTTGCCTGGAGAATCCCCATGGACAGAAAACCCTGGTGGGGCTACAACCCAGGGGGTTGCAGAGTGGGACATGACTTGCTGACTAAACAACAACAAGGCATTTATAGCTTTTCAGGATACGGACAGCAGGCAGCCGGGCCATCGTCCCACGCACTCCTGTCTTCCCAGGCCCCCTTCAGTCACTGCAGATCTGAAATTACCTCCAGGAGTGGCCCAATGGGGTTCAGTAGAGGTGACGACAAAGTGGGTAATTACTTAGGATTGGCAACCCAAATAATTGGATGGTTCCAGGAGAATCTTTCCAAGCTAATTTGAACTTACCTTGGTAGGTTATTTTAAGGATTCATAGTAGAGACCATCGGGCATTTTTTAAACTACCATTCAAACTGCTCTAAAGAATTGAAAAATACATCTATCTAAGGGAAATGAAAGGGACGACAGGAGAGGAAACGCCAGTCGAAAATAACAGTACAGCTCGTGCATCAACAAACGTGAAATTCAGTAAAGATTAACATTAAGATCATTAAATAACCCACCAAGACAGTTTCCGTCTACTTATTCCTCTGCCGAATGTTAAGGAAGAGGGGAGAGAGAGAGGGAGCCCACTCTCTTTGCACCCCGTTTCCCCAACAATACCTGAAAGCACTGATGGAAAAGGGGGCTCTTTTTATCAAGCGCTGCTTCCCCGTGGTGAGGTTCATCTGCTTCATTTCTGTGCACAGAGACAAAGAGGTGAGTCACGGGAACACGGCGGGCGACGCGCCGTCACGGAGCTGTGCAGCCGCACGTGACGGCCAAGGACCACGGGGCTTCAGGAGCAGCGGCCAGCACCAGCGTTATCAGGGACACCTGACCACACGTCTGGTTGTCAGCTTCCCTGCTTGATCTAAGCTCACACGGAGGAAGCCAGCCTCACACACGGCTCGGTATGTGGTGTCTATTCCTTTTCGTACCATGCTTGAGTCAAACATGTGAACAGAGAGGGGTTCTCAACTTTGGAAAATTAAAAATTACTAGGAAGAGAAAGAAAGTACTGAATCTTCTGACTGGCTTCTTAAATGTTTACTTTGATTGTTTCAAAAATGTTGGAAATAACAACAACAACAAAAAAGATACATTACCATGATAAAACTTGCACAACTCACAGTTTCAAAAATTTGTACATCTCTTGCCTTCTCTTTAAATTGTACACCTAAACCAAAAAAATAGAAAACCTAGCTAGACTCAATACAGACTTACACGAAAGATGCTAGTGGTGAGAGGCTAATGAAATACAGCCATGGTGGTATTTGCCAGCTCCACCTCATCATCCCCACCGAGGTAAGGTGCTCAGTCTTACCGAGGGAATTCTGGTCAGTTTACCACCTTGTCGAAGTGGATGTCATTCCACTCCAAGATGAGGTGGTTCACCCAGCCGGACTGATGCTGTGAGAAGTGTGCTCACCCCTCCTGTACTCCTAAGCTCTGCACACGCTGGCGCAACCACCATGCGGTGAGAAAGCAAGGTCGTCCCAGCACGTGGAGTTAAGCCTGTGATGCCTTCATTTTATACCAGCTTGTCTTCAGTTTACTTCTCACCAGTTTTTTTATAAAGAGAAGCTGAGCTGGCTTGTGACAAAATGATGGGGGCTAATTGTGCCAATGTACGTGGGAAATGCTAATACCTATACTTTCGAAACAGTGTCATTATATAGAGGGGTGGGAGCTGGTGTTTACGTGACTCCTGTTTTTTGATAGACCTTTTTAAAATAAACTGCACTGTCCAAGAGAAATGTTCCCCCAAAGACAGTTCACTAGAAAGTATTCTTTCAAAGACACGTGGCTTGTTGGACCACCAACCAAACGCTTTGACGAGTCCTGCCCTCCACGCGAAGCTTGAGGTCTGCACATCGTGACGTCTCTCAGTATGGCTTCAACTCTGACAGGTGTGCATCAGCCTCACATGTCCACCAGCACCTTCTGTCTAAGACAAGCCTTGGCCCTTAAATTTGCCTAATGTCGTAAAAAATGCTATGCTTAGTCAGCACTGCTGCTGCTGCTGCTGCTACGTCGCTTCAGTTGTCTCCAACTCTGTGCGACCCCACAGATGGCAGCCCACCGGGCTCCCCCATCCCTGGGATTCTCTAGGCAAGAACACTGGAGTGGGTTGCCATTTCCTTCTCCAATGCATGAAAGTGAAAAGTGAAAGTGAAGTCGCTCAGTCGTGTCCAACTCCTAGCAACCCCATGAACTGCAGCCTACCAGCCTCCTCCGTCCATGGGATTTGCCAGGCAAGAGTACTGGAGTGGGGTGCCATTGCCTTCTCTGCAGTCAACACTATCTCTTGATTAAAAACAAATAAACAACTCTGGGGGCACAGGAGTCACTGGAGACTTGCCTGCATCAGTGTCTTAGTGGACAATCTAACCCCCTTCAGGCGTGAAGGCGTGTCTGGGCCTTGGCTCCTCCGAGGGAATCTCCTGGGTTTCACCAGCCCCCTACCCCCCGCCACAGCCAGCACTCGCTGTTACGAGCTTTCTGACTCTACTCTCAGAAACCAGGAAAGAACACCAGACCTGGATCACAGAGCTGTGTGGCAGCGCAAAGGCACTTTTGTTAAGAAAGCTGCCCTCCCTCCAGGTCCTGCTTGCCTCTGAGCAGTAAACAGCTGAGGCTGGCAACTGGAGACGGCAGTGTGAGTGCAAGAGGTCTGTCATGGGGTCCCTAAAAGCATGCCCTTGGATTTCATCACAGATGAATGTTCATCCCGGACTAATTTCATCACAGATGAAATCCAAGTGGGGCTGATTTCCAAATTAGCTGGCTAACCCATGAGAGAGCCAGAAATCAGAAAGTGGCTGAAGGCAATGTCCACTGAAGAGTGGTTTTCTAGGAAAGACATCAAGAGATGGGTCATTTGGCTGAACTTTGGTCTTAAAGCTAGAACCGGCTACCTAGGACTTTGTCACGTAACTGCTCCTGAAATCGCCTGATGGCTCCTACCTATTTCAAGAGACTGAAAGGATGAGGAGCAAAGCAATGGCTTAGAGGTGTTTTGTGTTTCTTAGGTGAGAAGCGTTATACGAACTCAAGATATACGAAACTCTCCATATACATCAGTATCTATAAGCATATGAACACACCTTTATAAAAGGCAAATCCAAAAGATTTTAAATGTTGAACTTTTCTAGAGGCATCTTTATGTGTTACAAAAAGGATTTACTTCGCTGTTTGCAAATATTAATATATCAACTAATCCTGATATGCAGAACTGTAGATTTCAGCATATCAACACACTAAGAACACACAACTATTAGGGAAAGAAAACATACCTGCAAAGTCTATCCTGTAGCTGAATTTGGAAGTGGTAAAAGAAATGGAGCCACAAGGGTTTGCTTTGAAGCTGTTTTCGATATCTTCACTGCTAACTGAACACTGAATGTTGGTATCCGGCTTTAAGACAAACCAGAAAGTTCATTTACCAGCTGTTCACAGAAACGGCTTGGCCACAGAGGCAGGTACTGGGAGACAAGACAGAGAATGGAGGGACAGAGGAAACTTGCTGACCTGTCCTAGTCACCAACACATGGGAGAATGGGCTAAGACAACATGTGGGCAATGGCTTAAGGATTTTCAGCACACACCAAAAAAAAAAAACCTCTAACAACTGGTTATAAGGCCTTTTTCCAAAGTATTGCAATATTTTCAGATTACTGCCAAAATGACACATCTTAAGTGGCTCAAATCAAATCTTTTAAGTAGCCTCGTAAGTGAAAACAGAAAAAAGACCACAAACTTCTGAGTATGGGCTCATGTCTCAGCTTAACTGTTAATTGACTGTGTGACTTGGGGCCAGTTACATTAACTTTCCTGAGTTTCCCAGTCTTTGGCTGTAAGAGAGTGTTAGCATCTGCTTTCAGGCTGCCATGAGGCTGGAGGAGAACACATATCTACACCCTCTGACCCGACCCTGGGAGCACAGAGGCGCTTCGTGCAGGCTTGGTCTCTTCCCTGACCATCTGTCCACCAGACCAGGCCTGGCCTTGTGCACGCATGCCCAGATGACACACCCTGCAGACACACTCACCCCGCAGACACGCTCACCCTCTGGACACACAGAAAACACACCATACCTTCTAAGAAAACACTGTGAAAAGCTGGGGAAGGGGAGAGGAGCCAGAAGAGCCTGATTTTTCTTTTAGTTCTGCTCTCTGACTTCTCTAAGGTTTGGTTTCTGGTGGGTGCAGCTTCTACTGATTTTTCACATGAGCAGGATGATGCTCCGTGCGTTTAACCCCCACCGCCCCACCCAGAGGGGCGCTACCTGAAACATGTGCCACTTGCCGCACTCCGCCAAGTAAAACCAGCCCCACTGTGTGTCTGACGTGTCCATCTCATCCACCTCGCTGTCTGTCGTCTTGGGTAAGAATTCTTCCACTTTGTGAAACATCTCCTGAAGTGCCGGAAAGAGAGAGGAGATCGTTCCCTGAGTAACCAGTGTGCTGTTTACATATCACTTTTCTTTTTTTAATGTTTACTTATTTACTTAATATATTGACTTGGTTGCAAGTCCAGGGGGCGCTAGTGGTAAAGAATCCACCTGCCAATGCAGGAGACTTAAGAAACACAAGTTTGATCCCTGGGTCGGGAAGATTCCCTGGAGGAGGAAATGGCAATCCACTCCAGTATTCTTGCCTGGAGAACCCCATGGACAGAGGAGGCTAGCGGGCCATGGTCCATAGGGTCACCAAGGGTCAGACACGACTGAAGTGACTTAGCATCCACACCACGTCTTGGTTGTGGCACGTGGGATCCCGTTCCCTAACCAAGGACTGAACATCGGCCCCCTGCATTGGGAACACTGAGTCTTAGCCACTGGACACCAGGAAGTTTCTACACATCATCTTTCTTCTCATGAAGAGCTGTATGTCAACTGCAATGCTGAAAAACAGCATACTGGCTCTGAAGATAAACGTTTAAAATGATGAATATCACATTTGCACATCGGACACAGAACATAAAGTTCCAGTTTTTAGCAGCAACTGCTGGAGAAACAGTTTGGAGGTTTTGGATTAACTGCTTATAAGAGAAGTTCCCAGAGTGGGCTGTTTAGAAAAAAGGAGGAAAGCTTCCGTTTGCGTGTGCTCAGTCTCTAGGTCAGGTCTGACTTTTCTGCGACCCTAGGACCGGAGCCCACCGGGCTCCTCTGTTAGATTTCCCAGGCAACAATACTGGAGCGGGTTGCTGTTTCCTTCTCCAGGGAATCTTCCCAACCAAGGGGTCAAACCCAAATCTCTCACGTCCTCCACATTGGCAGGCAGGTTCTTTACCACTGCACCACCTGGGAAGCCTCGATTCAGTCTGGGATTATGAAGTAAACCACTAATTTTAATTTTCCATTAAAACTGTCCATGGTCTGTTTAAAAAATCTTGGTGTTTATTTTAAAAGAATATTGACTATCATTGCTTAACAAATAAGACAATCAGACACTTGGGTGGATGTTTCGATGTCCACGCAACCACTTAAGTAAGCTGTATCAGCACCTAGAAGCACTCCAGCTTCTTAGTTTAGTGCTGAGAAATGTGTCTTATCCTATGTTCATGTATTTGGCTAAAGGATCCACACTACCACAACTAGTTAAGACCAAATACTGACACATTTGATTTTTGTTTTAAACATTCATATTTCGGGAACTCCCTGGCGGTCCAGTGGCTGAGGCTGGAGTTTTTACTGCCAGGGCCCGATTCAATCCCTGGCTAGGGAACTAAGATCCTGAAAGCTGTATGGCGTATCTTTAAAAAAAGCAATTAAGTAAGTATTCATATTTCATTTAGTGGCATGGAAAGAGGTTTATAATATATAGTATTGAGAGTACAAAGAAGGCTATAATAAATGGAAACAGTATGATCCAATTTTAATAAAAATATACATCTATCTTTACCCACAAGAGTGTATATGTCTATATATGCACGTGTATATGCATATACACAGAAAAGTCCAAATGTATATACATTTAACACTGCTTTTTCCCTGAATGTTAGGATAATAATAGTAATAATAGTAACCCTTATATGACTCTTCAGTTCAGTTCAGTCGCTCAGTTGTGTCCGACTCTTTGTGACCACATGGACTGCAGCATGCCAGGCCTCCCTCTCCAACACCAACAGTTTACCCAAACTCATGCCCATCGAGTTGGTGATGCCATCCAACCATCTCATCCTCTGTCATCCCCTTCTCCTCCTGCCCCCAATCTTTCCCAGCATCAGTCTTTTCAAATGAGCCAGCTCTTTGCACCAGGTGGCCAAAGTGTTGGGAGTTTCAGCTTCAACATCAGTCCTCCCAATGAACACCCAGGGCTGATCTCCTTTAGGATGGACTCTTACTAGGTGCCAAATGCGTCCCCAGCGCTGCACAAGCAATACTCACCAACAGCCCTGTAACACAGGCACTATTATTACCCCACATTTATAAATGAGAAGGTCACAACAGGGAAGCCAGGGTCAAACCCAGGCAGTGCAGACCTAGGGTCTGTGCACTTCCACACCATGGAACACTGCCTTGTATTTCCTTATCAATGACTTTATAATCTTGTCTATATCATGTACATGTGATTATTTTTGAAAGTTTTAAACATTTTTGGGTGGAGAATGTGATGAAGAAGAGGTCACCAGAAAAGAGGGAAAGAGGTGAGTCATGAAGATTCAACTTTACCTAGAATGTAGCTTTCTGCCCTCATTCTCGAAGGACTTTTAAATCACTAAATTTGCACAGCTAATATATGAAAATATTCTCCTTGCAAAAAAGCAGAACATTCAAGATAAAGACTTCTTTGACCGTCACTTCCCTTCCTGGTAGCTCTCACCTTCTTTCTCCACAGTTAATCAATACTATTCACTTAACTGTGTATCATTCAGACTTTGCTGTTTGTGTGTGTATATTTGTGTGTGTTTCATCATACACACACACACAAAGTTAAACGGTTACTGGTGATTTGTCAAAACTTTAATTTCCTGTATCTGATTTTTTTTTTTTTTTGGCAAAGACTATGTACTACCTGGGTAATTTGGAAAATACTTGTTTTAAATTTCATTCTTTAAAGTATCCAGAAGTGGTGTCACCTGGGATAAGCTTCTATGCCCTTGTTGAGACCACGGTTTCCTTCTCACAAACCTGAGATAAGAAGATCCTTCTTCCTGGGCTGCTGGGAGACATGATGCCCAGTCCTGCAGAGTACCAAGCACAGTACCTGAGCACAGGGGATGGGGCTTGTTATTTTTTCATTCATGTTTGGAAACTCTCTCCAAGGAACGCTCTGTAAAATTATGTTCAGGAATTTCCCTTCATGTTTTAAAGTGGATTGGCTGCTAAGAAATGAAAACCAGATCACCCTCGGAGCAAGAGCTGTAGATTTAGGCTCTGCTGTGTGGCTCAGTAGGTAAAGACTCCACCTGCCAACACAGGAGACACAGCCTTGAACCCTGGGTCAGGCAGATCCCCTGGAGGAGGAAATGGCAACCCACTCCAGTGTTCTTGCCCGGAAAATCCCATGGACAGAGGCGCCTGGCAGGCTGCAGTCCGTAAGGTCACAGAGTCAGACGTGACTGAGCAGCTGAGCACACACGCACGTGCATTCCACCTTATATATTTTAACCCAGGAATAAAGGCAGTGATTTAAATTTTAAGATCAGTTGTGTAAGTTATTCACAGCGCCTACTCTTCCTTCTTTATTACTTACTGTTCACCAAATTTGCCCATTTTACTGTGAGACACAGAAAGCAAGAGTGATCTAAATTTAGTTTTTCTTCCAAAAATAACTTGAAAAATTGCGAAGGATGAATTTCAAGGAAAGAGTTCAGATAAATATTTGGCTTATGAGTTCCATCTAGGAGGAAAGGGATGGGAAATAGAAAAGCCCCCTGGACACAGCATACATGCAACCGGTATGCTGTAGAGCGTCACACTAACCCAGGACCACAGTGTGAGCCAGGGCACAAGGGGGCGTGTTCACCAGTCCTTTCCAGGCGGCCCGTCATAGGCAGCTGTGTGTGTTTCAGCAGGCCAGAGAGGGGGCGCCCAGGACAGACTTGTCTCATCATCCCTGTACAGAGAGGGCAATACCACAGGCTGGTACCACTGCCCTAAAGAGCTTCAGATTTTATAAAATTCTTCGTCAATTTACACTAATTTTTTCCTCCACAACCCAAGGCACAAAAGAAGTCATTATTCTCCAATCAATGTTGGGGGAGGGGGGACAAAATAGAGGAAAGATAATTACATTGTCTAGAATCACACAGCTGGCAGTTCAAAGAAGATTCTAGAAATACCCGAGGCCTCTGGAGCGTCAGTTCTTCCCTAAGATGCCAGCCCCCTGTCTCTTCTCGCCTCTAGGGCTAAAGGTGAATGTGACCGCTTTGCTTCACAGATGCTATGACTTTCTTTCTACAGACTCAGTTCATAAGACTAACTTGTATGGTTTTCAACAAGTTCACCCTCCAAAGGAATGGCTAGTGTATATAATTAGGCTCAAAGAGTTAAGTCAAGCTTCAGTGAATACCTTTAAAATACTGTAACCACAGAAGTAATGTATCGAGGTTATAATACATTTATAGGCAACGAAAGGAGTGTGCACAAGCTGTCCACCAGAGAGGAGGCAGTCAATAAATGTCAGTGAGATGGGTTCGATCAGCCAGGATGCCATCCTCAGCTTGATCTTCTGGTTAACTGGCAGACAATGATACTTCCTGCAAATCAGGCTGAGGAGAAAAAAAAAAAGTTAATGTAAAGTGGAAAAAAACGTTTTGTAAATTTTCAAGTGCAATGCGTATGCTGGCGGAGCCTGTCTACAATGCTAGCTACAATATTCCAAAGGGAATATTTATGGGGCCTGGGAGCAATCAGTTTGGATCGTCAAATTGAAAGGCTAGGTGGAAGATAAGTTTAAAGTCAAAATCCTGGCCTGTGGGAGAAAACTAACATTCCAGATGGCTAAAACCCTCTGATGAGTTGATTAAAATAAGTATCACTTTATTTGGTTAGTATAAACATAACACCTTGAGGAAATAATATTTGGTAATGAAAACCTCCTCGTTTCCTATATGTGTCAAAGTGTGAAATGTTAGTCGCTCAGTTGCATCCAACTCCAGCTCTTTGCGATCCCATGGACTGCAGCCTCCTCTGTCCATGGGATAATCCAGGTAAGAATACTAGAGTGGGTTGCCATTTCCTGCTCCAAGCAATCTTCCCAACCCAGGGATCAAACCTGGGTCTCCTGCACTGCAGGCAGATTCTTCATCAACTGAGCCACCAGAGAAGCCCCCCTGGTTACAGGAAGGAGGTCCAAAACTAGCTATCGAAAGCTTAGAAACAGGGTGGAACTTGTGGAACGACAAAACTGCATTTTAACTGGACATTATTTAAAAGAACAACAACATTAAGTCTCTGGAAACTGTCCTAAGAGCATAAGGCAAAAGAAGTATTTGCTCAAGAAAATCTATGCAGTCTCAGAGCAGGCAAGGGAGGGTCTGGCCTCTGAGCTGAGGTCTGCGCCATCAGCCCCGCTCCCCCTGCTCTGTGTTCCAGACAGGAAGACGGGTTTCCTCTCTCCCCAGCTGCTAGTCTGGGGCTACGACACCCTGGAAGGGGCTGACTGCCCCACGTGCAGAAGGTCTATTTCGGGCAGACAACACCAAGGACTCATCTCCTTTCCTCTACCCAGTCCCCACTCATTTGGTGGAAGCTCCTGTCCAGACCCAATGTGTTGTGAATACGGGGCCCTGACTGCTTCCACCTAGTTTGCTCCCAGGGTAAAGGATTCAACGGCAGGAGGTTTAGTAAGTCAAGAAGACCAAGGGCTGTCCCCTCTCACCCAGCGCCCACTCAGAGAAAGGCGGCACTTGGGGAAGAATGGGCTCCCATCTCCAGCTCCAGGTGCAGTGACACTGGGGTTCTATTTACAGGAGCAAAGGTACACCCCTGCTTAGGATGTAGAGATCCATGTATCTGCCTGAGGGGGCTGGCTCTACGTGAACAGGGAGTAGAGAACCTCATGCCTAAGAACATTATTGAAAAAAAAAAAAAAAAGGCAATCTTTTCATGAAATTAAGGAGAAGCTCTGATATAAGCAGAACGCCAGACTAGTCAAAAAGTAATACAGAGAACCAGGGAAAGCCAACAAGAGCCCACATGGAATCGACAGTGGCAGTGGGAAGACTGTGCACAAGCTCTCGGCTGTACCAACCCAGGAGTGGTCAGAGCAGGTCCTGGGGCGGATGTGACATCTCCAAGGCTGCACACCAATCCACCAGCACGGGGGGAACCTCACTGGCACAAGGGGCTTAAACATTTCTTCTAACAAAATACAAGTGAACCGCCCTCTTCTGCCGAGTCTTTTATTAAAAAATCAGTTGTCATACTGATTTTTTTTATGTTTGTGGGCCTACTTCTAGACCTTCTATTCTGATAAACATTTTTTCTCTCCTGAATACACGGTTTTGAGTGGAGTTTCATGTCATGTTGTTTGCTCAGTCATGTCCAACTCTCTCAACTGTAGCCCGCCAGGCTCCTTTATCCATGGGATTCTCCAGGCAAGAATACTGGAGTGGGTTGCAATTTCCTCCTCCAGGGGATCTTCTGGATCCAGGGATTGAACCCACGTCTCTGGCATCTCCTGCATTAGCAGGTGGATTCTTTACCACTAGTGCCACTTAGGAAGGACACAATTTCATACTGAATCTTTTAATCAGATAGCGTTCAGTTCAGTGGCTCAGATGGTAAAGCGTCTGCCTGCATTTTCTGAATGTTGAGCTTTAAGCCAACTTTTTCACTCTCCTCTTTCACTTTCATCAAGAGGCTTTTTAGTTCCTCTTCACTTTCTGCTGTAAGGGTGGTATCATCTGCATATCTGAGGTTATTGATATTTCTCCCAGCAATCTTGATTCCAGCTTGTGCTTCTTCCAGCCCAGCATTTCTCTTGATGTACTCTGCATATAAGTTAAATAAGTGGGGTGACAATACACAGCCTTGATGTACTCCTTTTCCTACTTGGAACCAGTCTGTTGTTCCATGTCCAGTTCTAACTGTTGTTTCCTGACCTGCATACAGGTTTCTCAAGAGGCAGGTCAGGTGGTCTGGTTAGCACTCCAGATTTGTTCTTCTTTCTTAGAACTGCTTTGGCAAGTCTAGGTCCGTTCATGTTTGATTGGGATTGAATAGTGAGTGAGCTACCCGAAAGAAGTGGCATCTCAACAATATTTAGTATTCCAACCTGTGAATAAAGTATGTCTCTTGACATACCTCATATTTACATCTCCTTTAACTGTTTTCAATAATGTTTTACTTTTCGGTGTACAGATCCCACACATCATTTCTGCAAGATTCATGCCTAGGTATGTCATATTTTTGATACTACTGTAAATGGAACTGCATATGAAATTTCAATTTCTGATTGAATGTTGCTAGTATGTAGAGATATGTTGATTTGGGGATATGGTTTCTGTATTTGGCAACCTTAGTAAACTCACTTATTTCTAGAAAACTTCTGGACATTTCATCACATTTTCTATACAGGCGTCATACAAAGGGTTTCCTTCTTTCTTCTAGCATACAGATGTCTGTTCTTTTCTGTGCTTTCTTTTTCTTGTCTTACTGCACTGGTTATAATTTCTAGGATAAAGGTGCATAAACAACAAGCATCACTTCCTCTTTCCTGATCTTAGTGGGGAAGCATTCAGTCTTTGACTACCAAGTTTGATATTAGATACAGGCTATTTCACAGATGTCCCTTGGGTCAGGGGTCCCCAAGGTCAACCTCAGGCTCATGAGAGAAGAATTCACAGGACTCAGAGTTGGTTGATTCATGGCTACAGTTTATTACAGTAAAAGGATACAGAGTGAAATAAACACCATGGGGAAAGTGGACAGGGTGAAGTCCAGAGGAACCATGTTCAAGCTTTCAAGTGTCCCTTCCCACTGGAGTCACACAGGACACCTAATTCTCCCAGAAACTATGTGGGCAACAAACTACTGCCCACCAGGGACATTCACCTGAGCCTAGGTGTCCAGGGGTTCTACTGGGTATTGGTCATGCAAGCATATAGCACCTGTGTGGGTGACCCACCTCAGCTGCCAAAGTTCCAGACTTCCAGAAGGTTAGAACTCACCATGAATCACACTGCTAGTATAAACTACCTGGACACTGATAAAGCCTGGCTGAAGATCGTGAGCATGCAATTACACTCATTAGATGACCAATTCCAAGAGTTCAGTTCTTTGGAGTTCAGCAAAGGACAGTCATGAAAACAGGCTCTTTCTTGACAATGTGCAGTTTGAGCAGCCCAGGCCTGTTCAGTTAACCTTTTCCGTACACCCCTTCTCAGGCTGAGCATGTTTTCTTCTGGTCCTAGGCAGCTCAGACCTTGTATCAGGAAGAGATCCTGGATTTTGTCAAATGCGTTTTCTGCATGCATTGAAATAAATCATATGGTTTTCATTTTAGGGTATTTGCAGGTGAGTTATACTGATTGCTGGGCTTTCCTGATGGCTCAGATTGTAAAGAATCTGCCTGCAATGCAGGAGACCTGGGTTTGATCCCTGGGTCAGGAAGATCCCCTGAAGAGAATGGCTACCCACTCTAATATTCTCCCTGAAGAATCCCATGCACAGAGGTGCATGGGGGGCCACAGTCCATGAGTTCACAAAGAGTCAGACATGACTGAGTGACTAACACATACTGACTGCTATTCAGATATTAAACAAACCTTGAATTTGGGGGATAAACACCATTTGGTAATGATGCATTAACCTTACATATTATCAGGTCTGATTTGCTAAAATTTTCTTTAGAATGTTTGCATCCACATTCATGAGGGATGTTGATCTGTAGTTGTCTTATAGCGTCTTTGACTGGTTTTGGTATTGGCATTGTGACAGTTTCATAGAATGAGTGGTTAAGTATTACCTTCAATTTTCTGAAAGTCTAAGCAAAATTGGTATTCTTTCTTTCTTAAATGTTTATAAAAATCACTGGCAAGCAACTATGCCTGCAGTTTTCTTTGTGGGTAAGTTTCTTCTACAAATTTAAATTCTTTAGTAAATATTGGGCTATTTGTGTGATTTATTTCTTGAGGGTGCTTCGGTAACTTGTGTCTTAGAACATGTCAATTTTATCTCAGTCATCACACTAATTGACATTCAGTTGTTCATAACATCCCCTTACTATCCTTTCACATTTGTAGAATATGTAGCGATATTATCTGTCTCATTCTCAATACTGGTAATCTGTATTCCCTTTTTCTATTTTTTCTTCTGGTTTCATTTTCGTGATTTTCACCCTAAACTTTATCTCTTTCTTCCTGCTTTAGTTTAATTTGCTCTTTTTTTTCTCATTTCTTAAGGAGAAAGCTGGGGTCACTGATTTGTGACTTTTATATATATAAGCATCTATACGGAGAAGGCAATGGCACCCCACTCCAGTACTCTTGCCTGGAAAATCCCATGGATGGAGGAGCCTGGTAGGCTGCAGTCCATGGGGTTGCTAAGAGTAGGACACGACTGAGCAACTTCACTTTCACTTTTCACTTTTCTGCATTGGAGAAGGAAATGGCAACCCACTCCAGTGTTCTTGCCTGGAGAATCCTGGGGATGGGGGAGCCTGGTGGGCTGCCATCTCTGGGGTCACACAGAGTCGGACACGACTGAAGTGACTTAGCAGCAGCAGCAGCAGCAAGCATCTATAACTATAAATTTCCCTCTGCGTAATGCTTAGCAGCATACCACAAATTTCATAGGTTTTCATGTTCTATTTTTCCTTATTTCTTTAATCAATGGGTTTTGTAAGGTTACTATTTACTTACCAATACGCGTGGGTTTTACAGATCTTTTGTTTGCAGAATTCTAATTTAATTCCATTTCACTCAGACAGCATACCTATGACCCAAATTCTTTTAAATGTATTTAGACTCCTTTTATGGCCCAGAAATATGATCTATCTTGCTAAATATTCTCTGTGTAGTTAAAAAAGAAATGTGTATTCAGCAGTTGTTGGATGTAATTAATGGTCTATAAATATTGATGTGAAGCTGATGTTGATAATGTTGTTCAAGTCTTCTATACCCTTGCTCATTCCTAACTACTTATTCCATCAATTATTGAGATAGGAGTATTAAAATCTCCAACTGGGATTTGTCTATTTCTCCTTACAGTTTTATTAGTTTTGTTCCATGTATCTTGATACTGTTATGGGGTGTATAAATGTTTAAGGTTGTTTCTGATGAATTGACTTCTTTATCATTAGGATACGGCAATCTTTATAACTAATAATACCATTATCACTGAAACCTACTATAATATTAATATACCACTTTGTTTCAACTAAAGTTAGCACTGTATATCTCTTTCCATTTAGTTTTATCCTACTTGTGTCTTCATTTTCCATGTGTGTTACCTGTAGACAATTTACAGTTGGGTTTTGCTTTTTAATCCAATCTGACAATCTTCCTTCTATCTGGGATGTTTGGAGTATTATTTATCATTACTGATTGGTTAGGTTTATCATCTTGCTATTTGCTTTTTACTTGTCCCCTGGTCTTCGTCCCCTTGTCATCTTTTTTTTCAATCTTCTTTTCAGTTGAGCTTTAGGGATTCCGCCTCATCTCCTGTGGAGGCTTACTAACTATAACTGTGTGTCTACACACACTGTGCTTATTGGTCCCCTTTCTAGGCACGCTAAAACCTACTCTAACTTAGGTTTTCCAGATTCTGGCCCAGTACCGCATACCACTGTCACAAACAGACACGCATGCACACAGGCACTTGCCAGGACCTCCCATGAGCTGTCCTCAGTCCTATGCACTTTTATCAGACCTCATCTTATTTAACCTCTCAGTAACATTTTACCCATTAATCTAAATTACTGTTTTCTCAGGTTTCATTGAATCACACTCTCCAAATCATCTCAGATTTCTGGCCATGATCCTCAACCGTTTGCAACTTTACATCTATTCTCGTTCCTGGTGCTCGGTCCTAGTCCCTTTTTGTCTTCCTTAGCATCTTTAAAACATGGTCCTTAAGAATTAGGAAGTAGTTCAAAGGCATTTTCAGAGAAAAAAAGGTAAAGGAAGACATTTGTTCACATGCAGTTTGCAAAGTTGAAATATAAGATTAATAATGATTTTCACAAAAATCCTTTCTTACCATAATGCCTATGTTCAGTCTGTGTTAATCAGTTCATATAAGCTAGTGTTCAGCAAATATAATGGTGTAAAAACAAATAAACTTCCACACAATTTTCAAACAGAGCCCAAATCAATCTGCTTTGTTGATAAGGATACAGAGGAACTCAGGCTTAACAGGCATTGCCTAGCTAAAATGAGTGAAAGTCTTGATATTGCTGAGAACCTGTGAATCCAAATTTAACGCCCAATTTAACTGCTGTGCCGCCCGCCCAAAAAAAAAACAAGCTACTGACAAAATTTCTTTATTAAATTACTCTGTTGGAAGTCACATCTTATCAATGGCAAATGATACAGCAGAGCGATTGTTATCACTTGAGTGTTTCAACATGTATTTAGTTTTAAAATTGAACAGACTACTAGAGAGAAAATACAAATCCAATCTTGTAGTACATGTACGTAACAGGGTAGGAAAACTCGACAGCCTTCTGTTCTGTTTACTGATGGGAACTCATGGTACAAGTGAAGTTGGCTTTCATTCAGGCAATGATACTTTTGTGGGCTGTGACGTGGGCAAAGGTGCAATCTATTCACAACTAGAAGAGCTCAAGCTATATAAACAGCAAGGAAATGTGCTGCTGGGTTCCTAAATGATGCTTAAACATCTGGGACACTCAGAAGGTAGCGATGCGCCTCCCGATTGTAACTGGCTGTGGAAGGAAAAAGTGAAAACCAAATACCAGCAAATCCTGCCACCTCAGAGCATGTGCTTTCAGATGCTGAAGGAAGAAATGG
Source organism: Cephalophus harveyi (assembly GCA_006410635.1). NCBI lineage: Eukaryota > Metazoa > Chordata > Mammalia > Artiodactyla > Bovidae > Cephalophus > Cephalophus harveyi. Next base: position 939,970 of record SJYT01061338.1, on the reverse strand, counting down.
CAGTGTCTGTAAGAGTCCTCTTCCCACCTGACTTACCGGCTGCCAAGGATAAAAGTGCTGACAAGAGTTGCTGAGGGAGGGATGAGATTAAAAACACTTCTTCGTGATACGGATTAAACCTATGGTCATGCTTGATTTCCAGAGGCCTACAGAAGTGATGCTGAAACTAGTCAGCATCGTAAATAACGGCAACCTACTAGTACAAGGCCAAAATATCCATAAACCTTTTTTTACCCCAAATTTTAATGCTGAGAATACAATACCAGATTTCACAAAGTCACCAAACTATGCTGGAAATGGCTCAATTACTAAGCTCTGATTTCTTCCAAGAATCTGATGGTTTTCCTGACTCATCGGAGAGTAAGACTGACCTTAGTATTGTGAATATATAAAGAACACAACCAGTGTTACAAGAGAACAGGAACAGATACTTCCAGAGACTAAAGCAGTCCAAGAATCCGCTTGCTCCCATCTTCCAAACATCCTGGCTGGTTGAATCCTATAGTTATCTGATATTATAAGTGTGTCAATTTGGCAACTGGGTTGACCTGGGTTGATCCACCCTGCTCTCCTCAACCCTGGACCACACACTACAGCTCCCTAAGTGCCTCCCCACGGTCCTTCCGATGTCCGTCTGTGTAAGTTCCAGTCGCTGCCAGAACACACCACCAACTCAGTGGCTTAAAAGAACACTTTCTCATCTCACAGATCTGTTGCGGTCTGATGTGGGACTCACGGGCTAAAATTAAGGTGGGCTTGGTTCCTATCTGGAGGCTGTCGGGGGGCTCAATTTCCTCCGCTTTTCCAGCTTCTGAAAGCCGATCGCCCTGCTAGGTTTATGGCTCCCTAGGCCATCTCCAGTCAGCAGCGATGCACAGCTGTGATTCCGCCTCCAGCCTCACGCTCCCTCTGACTCACTCCTATCGCCATCTTCTGCTTTTAAGGACCCCAGTGATGACGACACTGGGTACACCTGTACAATTCAAGATACACTCCCCATGATTAGTCAGCTGACTGGCAATCTTCACTCCCCTTTGCTCTGTGGCCTGACAAGAGTCACCCTTTCTGGTGACCAAGATGTGGAGATCTGTGGCAGCCCATCACTCTGTTAACACAGAACTCACTTTCCCCACAGCAGCCAGAATGATCTTTGTAAAACCCCTCCTCCGAGGGTAAAGGTCAAATCCTAAACAGGTGCCACAAACCCACACGTGGCCTATTCCTAACGACCTACCGGCCGGACTCCTGGTTCCCGGCATTCCAGCCACAGACAGCTTCTCTCTCAAGCTCCTTCCTGCCTCGGGGCCTTCACTCGGGGCATTTCTGCTGTCTGAACAGCCCTCCTGCCCTCCCATGATGACGGTACCTGGCTAACCCTTGCTCAGTCCCTCAGATCTCTGCAGAAGGAGCTCTCAGCGGGTGACCTGACCGGATCTCCGCGTCCAGCACTGGCCCTCCTGTTACACGTTCCACTGTGCTTTTTCTTCCAGAGCTTCTACTATGGTTGGAGTTGAACGCTACGGTGCAGTTATCGGTGTAATGTCTGCCTCACTGCACAGACCGCAAACCCACAAGGGCCAGGCCTATTGGGTTGCTCACCACCGTGAACTCTGGGCCTGAGAACTCACTGGCTTATAGTAAATGCTAAATAAATGAGTGAGAGACCTCAGACCTTTTTTCCAAAGCAAGTCTAACTCTGGGAGGGGAAGCTGCACGTGCCAAAGGCCTCAACACCCTGCGTGAGCAGCAGGCCAGGTGGGGCTCCCTCAGTGAACCACCCCATGCCATCCCTTCAGGCTTCAACCACGAACACGCACCCCCAGCTTCGTCCCCGACTCTGTGATCTGCCGTGACACCAGACTCACCCCAAGCCCTGTGCGGTGCCCGCCGTGCCAATCCCAGGAGGGCCACGTTGTCTTTCTCCTCCTGCTCATGGGCGGCATCACTAGAAAAGTCCTGAATCCCCAGAGGTGTCATCACAAGGGTTTTCTGCAGTTCAGGAGCCCTTCCTTTAGCTCTGGTTCCCTGCAGCCCTCCCCACAGGGCCTTTTCTACTCGCTCTAAATCCGACATCCCAAGTTGGAATGGGAAGAGCACCTGTTCTGGGGCCAGAAAGCTCTGTGTTGAAAACTGGGCTGCCCATATTCAGAAAGTGCACCTAAGGTTGAGCCTTTGTCTCATCATTAAACAAAAGGACAGTAATTTACAAGGCCCCACCTCACAGAAGTACCGGAGGAGCCCGTAAACTAGTCAGTGTTGCCCCCAGCCACCAAACACCGCACACGTCACATGCCTCTCTAAGCTCAGCTAAACTCACTGCCAGAACAATTACAGAGAATGCCAAGACAATGCCAAAGTTCTCGGTGACCTCCCAGCAAGTCAGGTGCTAGGGCAGAGGAGGGGCTGGGGGAGCTGAAGTTTGAGTAAGAATGTCCAGCTCTCAAGATGCTGGACAGAGAAAGGAGAGAAGTCTGGAAGCAGCTGTCAGTTACCAAACCCCGAGTGGATGCTGATCTTGAGAACATGTCTGCATAGACACTACACTGTCTAAACTTTCCCAGCGAGGAACCCCCCCTACCTCCATCCCCTCTCCAGCCCAAGGGTACGTCTATGAAAGGCACTGCCTACTCCACACACACAGCCAGATGTCAGCTGCCACCCCTACAGCCCTCCACACTCATTCTCTTGCCATGTCCTCACCTAGACTCAACCCACCAGCCATGCTCTTCTTCCATGTCACTCCTCCACGGAAGCTGTACGGGTCATTCTCTCTTGCTTTCGCAGGCTTCAGCTATTTTGCTTCCTCTGCCCTTTCCATGTGACCACATCTTGTGACTTGGACACCTAGCTCAAACTGTAAGTTAGTTGACTAAACCTACCCAGGCCCCCAGACACCCTCTGGCAACAGTGGCCCCATTCAAATTATACCTCCAGCCCTTGAGGACAGGCTCTGACGTGGTCCAGGTTTGCACTGGTCCTTTCCTAGTGTCTGGAGTAAGCAGGTGTTTATCTCATGTTTGGTGATGAGGTAAAATCATGACTCGACGGCTCAGGGAGCTGGGTTTAGACATACTACCTGTGAACTCTTGAACAGACAACCGGTAGCTCTGTCCATCGCCCAGTTCAGAGAGGGGATCAGGACTAATGGTGTACATTGGGCAGGCATGGCCATCAGAAAGGAGTTCAGAAAGACGCGCCAAGACAAGAACAAGGGGAAGGTGGAACATTTCAGGGCAGGAGGCAGTGCAGCTAAGCCAAGATCAGGATTCAAGGATAAATCACAGGAAGGAAAAGAAATCAAAGAAGTACAGTCCCAGAAAATTCCAAAAAAAAGAGAGGAAGTTGTGAGAAATACTTCCAGTGGCATTAATGTTGCAGAAAGACAGAAGCAGGTCAGGTGTGCAGGTGGCCATTGTGTGATTCTTAAGCTCTCGGTGACCTCCCAGCAAGCCAGGTGCTGGGGCAGAGGCAGGGCTAGCGGAGCTGGGGTTTGAGTAAGAAAGACAAAAGTGTAAGGCTATTCTCTCAAGACGCTGGACAGAGAAGGGAGAGAAGTCTGGAAGCAGCTCAGCTGTGATGATAAAACAAGAGAGGAAAAGGAGGCTTGGCAGGTGGAGTGCTGCACGGACTTACAAACGTCATCACGGCTCCCGCAAGCGGCAGGACGGAGGGAGCTAGGACACGGGTGCTAACGGTTCCGTGGCTTCCCCACCTGCCTGATCTTGGGGAGTCATTTCCTCCTCCCTCCGCTATGTCACTAGACTGTTCTCACCGTCCAAGCTAACAAGGGACAAGGAATTTCGCAAGAGTTTATCATTCTTTATGAACTAAGGCCCTGTTACTGCAAGAGATGATTTGTTATCTTAAGAGTCGTTTGTCACTTTTCACTTTCTGTCATCAGAGAGAAGCTGGAACTCCCTCCCATGTAAAAGTGGAAATGAAGTCGCTCAGTCGTGTCCGACTCTTTGTGACCCCATGGACTGTAGCCTACCAGGCTCCTCCGTCCATGGGATTTTCCAGGCAAGAGTACTGGAGTAGGTTGCCATAATGTTGACAATCTATTTTCAGCAAAGAGGGGTAAGACAACGGCAGAGAGCAAAAGGCAGGGCAAGATCAGGGTATGCAGAATCAAGGCAGTGATGGCGCCCCTTCCAAGTCCTTTCTGCAGATCTTGTCGTTTTCCTAAACTGGGGGGCACTGGCCAAGGGCTGCCTCCCCCATTGGGTGGAGAACTGCCAGGAACCCCCACTGGAACTGAGAGTCTGCCACCTGTCAACCGGGTCTGCCTCGGTCGATGCCTGGCTGGTAAAAACTTGAACAGAATCACCACCAACCTCATGACTGTCGAAAAAGGAAAATAAAACTGTGTGCTGAGATAAAGTTTATTTATAGCTCCTTGGTTTTCTTGTGTGGGGTTTCCCCCCACCCAAGGAAATGCTGCAAGTTCATGGTGATTTTCCACACTCCAAACATGTCTGGGGGACTTTCCAGGTGGAAAGGGGCGGCTGCTTCTGGTATTACCACAGCCAGAGTCAGTGCAGTATCTCCCCAAAACACTTGCAAGTAGAATACAGTATCACACAGGAAGTGTATTTGCCAGAGGAGATATATTTGCAGATTACAGGTGGCATATCAGAGTCATAGATATTACCAAAACAATACAGGGAGAAACTAGCAGACATCTTTAATTAAAGCAGTTCACTATGCCTTCCTCCACAAAGTAGAATTTATTATACCGTTCAATGGAAAGAAATGGTAAACAGTAATTTACACTGGTGGGTAACAGAGTCATCTGTATTTATCTTTCAGTTCAGTTCAGTCGTTCAGTCGTGTCCGACTCTTTGCCACCCCATCAATCACAGCACGCCACACCTCCCTATCCATCACCAACTCCTGGAGTTCACTCAGACTCACGTCCATCGAGTCCGTGATGCCATCCAACCATCTCATCCTCTGTCGTCCCCTTCTCCTCCTGCCCCTAATCCCTCCCAGCATCAGAGTCTTTTCCAATGAGTCAACTCTTCTCATGAGGTGGCCAAAGTACTGGAGTTTCAGCTTCAGCATCATTCCCTCCAAAGAAATCCCAGGGCTGATCTCCTTCGGAATGGACTGGTTGGATCTCCTTGCAGTCCAAGGGACTCTCAAGAATCTTCTCCAACACCACAGTTCAAAAGCATCAATTCTTCGGCGCTCAGCTTTCTTCACAGTCCAACTCTCACATCCACACATGACCACTGGAAAAACCATAGCTTTGACTAGACAGACCTTTGTTGGCAAAGTAATGTCTCTGCTTTTGAAAATGCTATCTAGGTTGGTCATAATTTTTCTTCCAAGGAGTAAGCGTCTTTTAATTTCATGGCTGCAACCATCATCTGCAGTGATTTTGGAGCCCCCCAAAATATTTATCTTTAGGATGCATTGTTTTTTTCATCTTCCCAATTGTGTTTGGTTTAGAAAAACATTAAAATTAATTTTTACTCCAGGAGCACAGCTGGACAGACAATCCAGATGCTTCTTCTATTAAAAGAAACTAACAAATTGACAGAGGAAAACCAAATGCAGGATGCTGACTGTATTTCTACAAAATAGACCTGGGTTCAATCCCTGGGTTGGCCAGATCTCCTGGAGAAGAAAAAAGCTACCCACTCCAGTATTCTGGCCTGGAGAATTCCATGGACTATGTAGTCCATAGGGTTGCAAAGAGTTGGACATGACTAAGCGACTTCCACTTCACAAACTGTCCTTATTGACAGTATTCACATGCTCAGAGGAAGAAAAAGTATCAGTAAGAAAACACCGGAGCATTAAGACATGTTAGAGTGGTATGACAAGGGTCAGAAGAAGAATGTGGGTTTGTAGGTGGGAAGTTCGTCACAAATAACAAAAGTCAGTCTGCTCTACTGAAATCAAGCAAAATCGCTAGAGTGATTTCAGAGAAAACCAAGCATTCCTTCCAAAGAAGTGAGATAATGACATAACAAACTAAATACAGGAGATATTCACTAGCGCCTCTATAACCCTCACAAACATACCAGTGACCCAACAGTGAATTCTGATATGTACGTGATGGAGAAGGGAAAAAAAAAAAAAAAAAATGGAGCAAAGGAGTCTTCCCAGTGTTGATACAATGGCGTTTGTGAATTCAACAAGGATTTACTGAGCACCCACTACATGCCAGGCTCTCTTCCCTAGTCTGTGGATGCCACAGGAAAAAAAACAGACAAAAATCTCTGCCCCTTTGGAGCTTACAACATAATGAAGGATTTAAGACATGTGACTCTGAGCAAGACATGTACTTAGATGAGTAAAGATGTGTTATGGAGAAACCAGGAAGAGGACAGCCAGTAAAAACTGAATATACACACAGACACACATGTAATAATGATATATGAAACTGATGACAGCGAAAGTGAATATATAAGCAGAATACATTCTCACAATCTGCAATTATTTTTGCTAAAATCAAAACCCAGCAATTACTTTCCTCTGATGTGGCCTTATATTAGAGGATTCTATGTCTGAGCCAAAAAAAAAAAAAAAGGTCTTAAATGATGACCATCATTACACAAAGGTCTGGGATGGAACCATAACATGCAGCGAAAAAATCCAGAGCAACAGACTAGTTTCTGCTGGGGAAAAATAGATGGGAATTTACTGATAACTCTTATTTACCTGGAAATGTATTCCAGGGATGGAGAAGATGTAGTACTGATGACAGAAAAGGTGTTACTGCAAATATGGAAACGAGGTTATTAACGTAGATTCAGGAATTTCTCTCAGTAGACGGGGTAGCTGCACATATTTTGGCCAACGATTCGCTGATACATGATTTCTGCCATTTTCCAGTTAACTCAAAGGTGTAAACAGCGTGTATCTGTGTTACCAGGCGACTTCGCCTCTAACAGGAGACTAATAGGAATACTCCTGGCAAACGGACTCTCTCTTTGAAAGCTGCATATTAAGTCAAGGTCCAAAAGCAAAATAAACAAAAATATATGTAGGCACAATGAGAATACCGGAGGGAAAAAGACTTGCAGCGGAAACGCTCCAGGTCACCACTTCTGTCCATCCGGGGGAGAAAAAAAAAAAAAATCTAAGAACAAACGTTCGCCCCTCCACCCCTCCCACCCCAGTTTTCGCAGGCTGTCCATCAAAAAGGGGAAAGGCGCCCCGGCGGTTCCCCTTAGGCTCATTCAGGGGAGAGTCCGCGGGGAAAGCCCCTTCGCTTTGGATAGGGGTGAGGTGGGGAGCTGGCAAGTACATCTGAGCCTAACGAAGACTCACAGATTCGAGGCCCAGGAAACGCCAGCCAGCCAGCAAAACGCAGTCTAAAACGACGGTGTGGAGGGACGGGGGGCAGAGAAACCACAGCGAGTCCAAATCAATCACTGGGACGGGACAGCCAGCCTGCCCAGCGCTGGGGACCCACCGAGCCTTCTCCACTGTTCGCAGGGCGCTGCCGGAGCCGCCGAACCCGGGGCCTCCGCGTTCTCGGAACTCATCAGCCGGCCGGCTGGGCCAGGAGAGGTGCGGGGTGTTGGGGCGCAGTTCCCGGGAACTCCGCCCGCCCTCTCCCGTCAACCCCGCCCATCGGTCCGCCCCATCCCACCCGGCTACTCACCGGATTCGCTTCCCACATAGCGGTGGCGAAATCGAGCGGAGAGAGCCTAGGGGAAGGGGCCGGCCGCAGGGTCGGGGCACTCGGTTTTTCCCGAGGGTCCCCGGGAGCCAAGGGACGGAGAGGCAACCTTCTCTTACGCCTCCTTTTACCCCGCCCATCGGTCCGCCCCATCCCACCCGGCTACTCACCGGATTCGCTTCCCACATAGCGGTGGCGAAATCGAGCGGAGAGAGCCTAGGGGAAGGGGCCGGCCGCAGGGTCGGGGCACTCGGTTTTTCCCGAGGGTCCCCGGGAGCCAAGGGACGGAGAGGCAACCTTCTCTTACGCCTCCTTTTCCCCTGTTACAGGCCGGCGTCTTCGGACCCCAAACCTCCCGACTTCCGGCTGCAGCCGGCCAACCAACGCCGGCCCCGCCCCCTCCCCGGAAGCCCGCCCCGCCCCTGACGCTCCCTTCCGGCCCCGGCGCGGGGTGGGCGGGGCCTGCGAGGGTCGGAGTGGTCCTGGGGTTTTTAAAGGGCTTTCAGTCCAAGCGCCCGTCCAGGGCTGCAGTTGCAGTGTAATGTCCACTGTGAGAGGATGTCAAGCCTCGCTGGCTGTTCTTCCTCTTATATTTATTGATCCCGCGTAGTGACCAAGAGGTAGACAGGCCTGGGAATTAATAGCCCCCAGGACAAGCTTTCACGCTCAGACTCGGTTTCCTCAACGCTCAGAACTGAGGTGATAATAGTATCTAAGGGTGTGGTGCGGAGAAGGCAATGGCAAGCCACTCCAATACTCTTGCCTAGAAAATCCCATGGATGGAGGAGCCTGGTGGGCTGCAGTCCATGGGGTCACTACGAGTCGGAGGCGACTGAGCGACTTCACTTTCACTTTTCACTTTCACTTTTCACTTTCACTTTTCACTTTCACGCGTTGGAGAAGGAAATGGCAACCCACTCCAGTGTTCTTGCCTGGAGAATCCCAGGGACGGGGGAGCCTGGTGGGCTGCTGTCTATGGGGTCGCCCAGAGTCGGACACGACTGAGGTGACTTAGCAAGGGTGTAGTGAGGTTGTTAAAAGCACCTAGCGCGGTATTTGGCAAACAGTAAGTGCTCAGTTAGTGGCGCTTATTTGCCAGGCACTGTGCTAGGCTCCAGAGTGAACAAGACTGGCCCGTATGCAGCCCTCACAGAGCTTGGGGTCCAGAGAAACAATAAGGTATAATTTAGATAAGTAAGAACGTGCAGGATGGTTTGTAGGTAGTATGGCAAGTACAGGATTCTTTAAAAGAATGCTTACCTAGGACAAGGTGTCTGCCTACCCACTATGTCAAGCCCCCCTACCCCACACCCACCAAGAAATTTAAGCTAAGACTTAAATAGGATGCCCTCCTATTGAAGTTACCTAGGTAAAATGAGCTACAAGAGGGGAAGGATTTTCTAGGCAAAGAAGTACTATCTGCCCGTAGGAAACAAAAGGAAACAATTTAAGGTCCTTCTGAGGGATTTCCTTGGCAGTCAAGTGGTTAAGGATTCACCTTCCAATGCTTAGCCTTTGTCAGGGAGCTAAGATCCTACAAGCCCCTCCAAAAAACTAAAATGTAAACAGCGGAAACACTATTGTAACAATTCAGCAAAGACTAAAAATGGTCCACATCAAAAAAAGAAAAAAACCTTTAAAAAAAGATACTTCTGAGCTTTTATCTAACTCCACAGATTACAATTTTTTATTTGTCCAAGAATACCTACGGATTTAGAATCTGACTTTTTTCACTTACTATGAAATATAGGATATACAGATATCCTTCAATCCAATATGTATAGTAAATCTATTACAAAGTGGTGAGGAAAGAATGGATTATTTAGTAAGTAATACTGGAGCACTGGTTAGCCACTTGACAAAAAATAAAGTGGAAAAAAAAAGGTTAAATAAAGATCTCTGCCCCATAGTTTGGCAATATGAAATTTCCGTAATCTTTTATTGAACAATTCCATTTCTAGGAGCTAATTTCAAGGAGGTAAATGAATAAATGTACAGAAATGGTCTGTACAAGAATGTTTATTGCTACATTTTTTGGAATAGTAAAAACTTGAAGATGAATATCAGTCAATGGATATTTCAAATGTAAATGTGTGTAACGTACATACAAGCTATGGAATGCTGTATGTATTTATCTTGTGTACTACCCCACTGAAAATGTCTTATAGTTTTAATAGCTTATCAACTGATGTCTCTGAAATTTCTATTTTAACAATCATATCACCTACAAATAATGCAGTTTTCACTCTTGCTCTTGCATTGGCCAAAATATCAATACAGGACAAGAAAAAGGGCATTTAGACTTTAACTCAGGATGACAAGCGTTTGCCCCTAGCTGGTGCTAGAACGCGATAATCTTTAAGGACTTCCCCGATGGCTTAGCGGTAAAGAATCTCTCTGCTAATGCAGAAGACACAAAAGATGTGGGTTTGATCCCTGGGTGGGAAAGATCCCCTGGAGGAGAAAATGGTGACCCATTCCAGTAGTCTTGCCTGAAAAATCCCATGGACAGAGAGGCGGACAGGCTATAATCAAGAGAGTCATAAAGAGTCGGACATGACTGAGCACACACATATCATCTTTCTGTTCCTTATTTACTATAAGCATTTAATTGGGAAAGATATTAAATTTATCAACTGTCTATTGAGCTCTATCACTGTGCTCCTTTTCTATTCTGACTCATGAATATAATGAACTACACTAGGAGAAATGGAATATGTCCTGCTGTATCAGTTAACAAAGGATGTCGCCGTCACCAACAATTGCAGTCACCGTGGATGGTGAGCTGATGAGCCCTGAGGGAACTCAGAATGTGAAAATACAGGATACTTACCCCAGAAAGCTGAGGTGCAGATCAAAGGAATGATTTCAGTGCATCCAGACTCTTGCATCTTCCCATATAAAGAAAAGTGCTAAATTCCTTAACTTGACATAGCTGGTTTCTTTCATTAACAGTAATCTTTTGGTGTTGGCAAATGACTACCTGCCCTTTGTTGCAAAACTCCTATATATCCTGACTCCTCCTCCTTGGGGCAGTTTCTCAGAGCCATCCGAAAAGAATGTCTCCTGGGCTGCAGTCCTCATTTTGGCCCAAACAAAACTTAATTCACAATTCCCACAGTTTTCAATTTTTTTTCAACACAGGTATGAATGTGCTTAGTCATTCAGTCCTGTCTGACTCTTTGGGACCCCATGGGCTGTAGCCCCCAGGCTTCCCTATCCTGGGACTTTTCCTGGCAAGAATACTGGAGAGGATTGCCATTTCCTTCTCCAGGGGCTCTTCCCAACCCAGGGATCAAATCTGGATCTCCTGCATTGTAGGCACAGATTCTTTGCTGTCTGAGCTACCAGGGAAGTCGTAACACAAGAATCAACAGATTTTCTAATGTTTAACCCATCTTTACCTTCTTGAAATAAACTTTCCTTAGTCATATATTCTCGGAGAAGGCAATGGCACCCCACTCCAGTACTCTTGCCTGGAGAATCCCATGGATGGAGGAGCCTGGAAGGCTGCAGTCCATGGGGTTGCTGAGAGTCAGACACGACTGAGCGACTTCACTTTCACTTTTCACTTTCTTGCATTGGAGAAGGAAATGGCAACCCACTCCAGTGTTCTTGCCTGGAGAATCCCAGGGACGGGGGAGCCTGGTGGGCTGCCGTCTATGGGGTCGCACAGAGTCGGACACAACTGAAGCGACTTAGCAGCAGCAGCAGCAGTCATATATTCATTATTCTTTGAATAAACTGCTGGGTTCAATTTTTTCATCTTCTATTTAGAAATAAAATGTATCTATAATTATGAAATTGTTACTGGTTTATGGCGATTGACTTTAACAAGTTTTGCAAAGTGAGCAGTAGTAATTTAGGAACTAGCACTTCCTTGAAGACAGAACGGATTTTCACAATGAAAGTTTAACTGGAAAGGTTAGGGCCTTTTGTGGGGTTTTATTTCTGTGAAACCTTGGAGTTGCCTGGCCTGGCGGCTGGAGAGTCAGATGCGTAGAGCTCAGGTTCAGTCATTCAGTCATGTCCGACTCTTTGCGACCCCATCGACTGCAGCATGCCAGGCCTCCCTGTCCATCACCAACTCCTGGAGCTCGCTCAAACTCATGTCCAGTGAGTCAGTGATGCCGTCCAACCTCAGATGGACATCTTTTTTAAATATACTGCTGTGTCCCAAAAGTCCCAAATTTGAAGAGAACACATTTCATAAGCTGGAAGGAACAGTGCAAAGTTTCTCAATCATCTTTTTTCTTATTATTCTGGACTTATAACCACCATTAGAGAGCAAGCGTGGGAAATGACCTGAGATCATTAAGTCACAGGGTCTCAAAGTGAAAGCTAAGAAGCTTTAGCACACAAAGTATTTTGAAAGTTTTGATAAGTGACCACCGTTTTAAAACTTGGAAATTTTCACATTAAATAATAGGTCTCTCGAGCTCCCCTTACACAGCATCTTCCCGTGCAACAGCTGGCAATACCCACCACTTTGGACTAGGACAGACTCTCAGTTTTACCTGAGTCACCAGACAAGTATCTCTTATCCTCATTCAAATTACCTGCCTGAGCCCCTTGGGTATTTGGGCTCCTGATTAATAATAACACTCCTCTTATGTTTCTGAGGAAATGGAATGGATCTGGGACTTTCTAGAATGTTCTCATAGGAAACATCGTCATGCACTTTTCTGTAACTGTCTCCAGGGATGGTCCGGACATGTGTTCAGCCTCTCATAGTCTTCCAAGAGCTTACTCTCTGTGACGCAGCCTGGGGCTGGAACGGCTTCCCACTGCATCATTGTCTGGGGCTAAATGTCACAGCCGTAGAAACTATGCATCCTGACCACGGACAGTCACTAGCTTTCTCAGGAAAGCCAGACAAAGAGAAGACGTTTTCGTTTATCTTTCTTGTGTTCTGGGTGGAGATGTCTTGCTGCTGCTGCTGCTGCTGCTGCTAAGTCACTTCAGTTGTGTCCAACTCTGTGCCATCCCATAGACAGCAGCCCATCAGGCTCCCCCGTCCCTGGGATTCTCCAGGCAAGAACACTGGAGTGGATTGCCATTTCCTTCTCCAACACATGAAAGTTAAAAGTGAAAGTGAAGTCACTCAGTCGTGTCTGACCCTTAGTGACCCCATGGACTGCAGTCCAAGAGATGTCTTAAACCACCCTAAACCCAGACCAGGGATCCTGAGGGGCAGAGTCCTCCCTCCCACTTGGTTGAGTGGATTCAGCTCTGTTCAGTCGTTCAGTCATGTCCAACTCTTTGTGACTCCATGGACTGCAGCACACCAGGCTCCCCTGTTCATCACCAACTCCCTGAGCTTGCTCAAATTCATATTCATCCAGTCGGTGATGCCATCCAACCATCTCACCCTCTGTCATCCCCTTCTCCTCCTGCCTTCAGTCTTTCCCAGCATCAGACTCTTGTTCCAATGAGTCAGCTCTTCGAATCAGGTGGTCAAACTTGGAGCTTCAGCTTCAGCATCAGTCCTTCTAATGAATATTCAGGACTGATTTCCTTAGGACTGACTGGTTTGGTCTCCTTATCATCCAAGGGACTCTCAAGAATCTTCTCTGACACCACAGTTCAAAAGCATCTATTCTTCAGCACGCAGGCTTTCTTTATGGTCCAACTCTCACATCCATACATGACTACTGGAAAAACCACAGACTCGACTAGACAGACCTTTGCTGGCAAAGTAATGTCTCTGCTTTTTAATATGCTGTCTAAGTTTGTCACAGCTTTTCTGGTTGAATGGATTAGATCTCAGAATGCCTAGAGAGCAGAGGAAAGGCCCAAGGGGCAAGGAGCGGTGAGGGTAAGAGGAGATCCATCTTATCTCTGGAAGGAAAGAAAATAATCAGATGGAGAAAACAGGCGGAGGAAGGAAAAGAGTGGCAAGGTCAATTCATGGTGGAAAAAAAATCAGTGTCCCCTAAGACAACAGAAAGAGAACGGAGAACCAAGTGATTGGTGAGATGAAGGATTTAGTCTTAGCTATTTTAATGGTATTTTTATAACTGATTATTTATACGTTTTTTAAAAATTTATTTATGTGGACCATTTTTAAAAAGTCTTTCTTGACTTTGTTACACTATCACCTCTGTTTCACATTTTGGGTTTTTTTGGCTGCAAGGCATGTGGGATCTTAGTTCCCCAACCAGGGATTGAACTCGCAACCCCTCCACTGGAAGCGAAGTCTTAAGCACTGGACCACCAGGGAAGTCCTTGATTTTATATTTAAGGGCCACGTGGACAGCCAAAACTGGGGGCCAGCATACTAGGAATGTACAATATATGGGAGACGGTGGGATCTGACAGAAAGGGTAAGCGGGAGACAGAGAGAGGATGAGGGGCCACGAGAGGGTCCAGGAGTGAGGGGAGAAAGAGCTGTATTTGTGCCCATCGGCCCTGAATATAAAGACCCAGCCTCCATCTGAAAAAGAGCCAACAATGAGGCAGTCGCAGAATCAGCCCCGTTGTCGGAGTCTGACAGTTAACAATTCCAGCAGGAATTAAGAGGTGAAATAAGCAGATGAAACATTTGTCAAAACTGGGATAAGTATCCCTGGGAAGGATTTTTTTAATTTGTTGTTGTTGTTTTTTTTTTTTTTTTCCAAAAAATCAGAACGAATCCCATAAATCTTCCTAATTAGGAAACAGAACAAGGAATTAAATTCAACCGAAAAAAAAAAAAATGCAGCATGAAGTAATTCACTCACACTAAATGGAAAGGCTGTCTCTAAAATCCCGCTGATGATTACTCTTGGCTGCTGGGGGAAACGATGCAGGCACAGCAATGGACATCAGCATGCAACTCACAGCCGCGGGCCCAAAGCGGCAGCTGAGATGAGCGACCATCCTAATTAGAGGATGGAGAACTCTGAAAAAAGCCTCTGAGGCTGTGACATTCCTGGCCGGGGTTCTTCTTCCAGGAACACCACTCCGGGGTTTGGGTCCTCACTCTGTCAAAAAGGACTTAATGAGGGTGATCCAGAAAGAGACCACAGACATGACTCAGTGTGAGAAGCTTTGAGTTTAAAAACAGAAAGCACGTCTATAAGAAATCCTTTTTAAAATTAGGAGGGAAGCAAGGACAAGCCTTGAGTGGCGGAAAGGACAGCTGGAAGGTGTCCTGCCTGCACTCAGCTCACCGCAGACACGGGGGACCTTGACACAGGAACTTTCTCCAGTTCTTAAGAATCACGTTCAGGGAAGTCGGGAAACCATGGTGGATTATCTAATATGAGTTGCTCTTCAGTTCTTCATTCAACAAATATTTAGCAAGCTCCCTCCATATTTCAGGCACAGGCTCTAGCCTCTTGGGATGTACCAGGGCACAAAACAGAGGGAAATTCCTACCTTTGTGGAATTTACATGCTAGGGAAGGTTGGGGGCCTGGCTTGAGGGTGGGGAGGGATGGTGAGAGGTGGCCACAGATACTATAATGTAATAAGTGAACACATTGCATGGTATGCTGTAACGTGACAACAGCTAAAGAAGCATAGTTAAAAGTAAAGGATATTGAGAGCATTCAGGATGGTCCTCATTAAGAAAGTAACATTTGAGGAGGAAGCAAGTTGAATGGTACCCGGGCAAAGACAGTTCCACGTAGAGGGAACAGCCAGTCAGAATTCCAAAGGAGTGTGTGTGCACGTGTGCGTGTCTGTGTGTGTGTGTGTGTAGAGGGGGTGCAGATGGAACAGGTCCTGGTATAACAGCAAGAACAGGCCTGACATTGTTTAAAGCTGTTTACAATATGTAATTGACAAATAGAATTCACACAGCAACCCTATTCAGTGGGCACGGCCTTTACCCCCTTTTATGTGAAAGGAAATTAAGGCACAGATATCATTTGACCTGCCCAAGAGCAAGGATCCAAGCCTCGGTGCCTGACTTCAGGTCCGCTCCTGACCACTGCCACCTGCTTTGGTCATCCAGTCACAACTGGCATTCAAGTACTGCCCTAGGATAAATTTATGTTCTTTTTTCTTTTTCTTTTCAAAAGCAGTGTTTCTCCCTGCTTTATCACCTACCACCCTCTCCCTGTCCCTTTGCTCCCTTTCCCATCAACTCAAGAACTCTTCTTTCCTGCAGGTTCATCACCGAGACCATTGTCTCTGCCCAGCACATCACGTGAATATGGATAGAGTTTCTGTTCAGTCTGGGAGGAGCGGTTGGGGAGCAGGGAAGGGGTGCTTCTATGGACTAATAATGCCCCACAGATCACGCCTGCTCCTTGGAAGGAGAGCTATGACAAACCTGTGCCATGCTCTGCGTAGTGCCTCGGTCATGTCTGACTCTTTGCAACCCCATAGACTGCAGCCCACCAGGCACCTCGATCCGTAGAAATTCTCTAGGCAAGAATACTGGAGTGGATTGCCATGCCCTCTTCTAAGGGACCTTCCCAACCCAGAGATCGAACCCAGGTCTCCCTCATTGCAGGCAGATTCTTTACCAACTGAGCCATGAGGGAAACCCGAGAATATTGGAGTGGGTAGCCTATCCCTTCCCCAGGACGACAAACCTAGACAGCCTATTAAAAAACAGAGACGTCACTTTGCCGACAAAGGTCCGTCTAGTCAAAGCTACAGTTTTTCCTACAGTAATGTAGGGAAGTGAGAGTTGGACCTTAAAGAAGGCTGAGCACTGAAGAATTGATGTTTTTGAACTGTGCTGCTGGACAAGACTCTTGAGAGTTCCTTGAACAACAAGGAGATCAAACCAGTCAATCCTAAAGGAAATCAACCCTGACTATTCATTGGAAGGACTGATGCTGAAGCTGAAGCTTCACTATTTTGGCCACCTGATGGGAAGAGCTGACTCAGTGGAAAAGACCCTGATGCTGAGAAAGACTGAGGGCAGGTGGAGAAGGGGGCGACAGAGGATGAGATGGTTGGATGGCACCACCGACTCAATGGACATAAATCGGAGCAAACTCTAGGAGATAGATAATGAAGGACAGGGGAGCCTGGGGTGCTGCAGTCCATGGGGTCACAAAAAGTTGGACATGACTTAGCGACTAAACAACAATTACACATCAGGAGGGGCAGGATGGAGCATAAATGGAATTTAATCTAACAGGTGCTGTGTGGGGGTGTGTCTTTGCAGCTATTCACTCAAAACAAAGCACCTTTATCCCCAAAGCCATTCAATTATGCAATTTAAATGGAGGGGTTGTATGGTATGTGAATTACATCTCAATAAGGCTGTTAAAACAATTAATTTTTTCAAAAGATAGAATCTTGGCTTTCCCCTCCCTGGTTTACCCTCCTTCTGACCTCTCTCCTCAGGAACCCAGAACCACACTCAGGAAGATGTTCAGGGTTCCTCAATCCCAAGCACAACATCACAACTTTGTTTTGACTCTGAGGCTTGCAACATGATGCCAAGGAAGACAAACAACTCTTTCTCATTGTAGTTTCAGCACCAAGTTTCCTCCTGAGAAAAAAAAGATACTCTAACATTTTCATGCTAAAACAAACACGCACATATTATAGAGCAGAAGGCAATATTTGTATCCATGAGGGTTTGGGAAGTTTCTTGCTGGTGGCTGGCTGCTCTCGGTTGGGGGTGGGAAGGTTCCTCCCTCCCTTCCACTACTGAACCTGCCATGTTAATGTCCAGAACAGTCAGAAGATGCAGAGGCTGATCCTAGTTCTGGTTCCAATGAGCTGAGTGACAGACTTGAAGCAAGTCACATCCCTCTTGAGCTGCGAAGAGATGAGTGGACCCGGTAATCTTCAAGGTGGCTGCCAGCCCTCACAGTCCATGATTTGATGCCCCAGGGAGATAAATCAGATACTGAGCTCAGGTATGTCAGCCAAGAGACACAGGAAGCAAAAGATACATCCCGTGCCTTTGAGGAACTTTTCATTTGCCAGAGGAGACTAAAAAGAGAGCCCCGTGTAAGATGTGATAAGAGACCATAAAGTACAGAGACGAACCATCCAAAGGATGCGAGGGACAGGAAGTAGCTGAGAGTCAGGAGTGGTCAGTTTTCTTGCTTCAGATCACCTTGCTTTGACTCACCCGAGCATCTAAAAGCAACAAGGAAGCTCTTACCCTTCCAGTTCTCAGATCCCATGGGCTAGGTCCCTGGTTGCTGTTTAGTCGCTAAGTCGTGTCCAACTCTTTGTGACCCCGTGGACTGCAGCACACCAGGCTCCCCTGTCCTTTACGGTCTCTGGGAGTTTGTTCAAATTCATGTCCATTGTGTCAACGATGCCATTCAAAACCACCTCATCCTCTGTCACCCCCTTCTCCTCCTGTCTTCCACCTTTCCCAGCATCAAGATACTTTCCAATGAGTCAGCTCTTTGCATCAAGTGGCCAAAGTACTGGAGCTTCAGCTTTAGCATCAGTCTTTCCAATGAACATTCAGGGTTGATTTCCTTTTGGATTGACTGGTTTGATCTTGCAATCCAAGGGACTCTTTCTTTGATAGAATATCCTTCACATTATCCTCAATCCTGAATAATCCTGAAACTAGAACAAGAATGCACATGATATCCTTTTCTGGAAAGCACAGTGGATTAAATATGAAATGACTTAAGACAAGTCTCATCACTGGCATAGAGCTGAGCAAGATCTGCTGAGCAACCACTTCTCAAAAATCAAAATCCTGAAAAGAATTAAGTTCTTACCCCACTTTGTAAGGTATCTGTGTATTTTTCCATCTGGTCCGATCCCATTTGCTGAGGCTCTGTGAACCTCTGCAAGTCTCAGGTCACAAGTCTTTGCGTCAAGTCTTAATCTGCCCTGATTTGTTAAAAAAAAAAAAGAAAAAAGTGAAATGCAAAGGAAACAGACAGGAAAAAATTCACTATGATCTCTCTTTTTCAATTTGTTTGTTTTCCTTTTTCCTGGGGTCTCTGGTCTTCAGGATTAATGCTCACTGTGGGGACTCGGCTTATGCAGTCATGGCAAAGTGGTTAAGGAAATGAGCTAGAAATCCACTGGGGTCTTCCTGAGCAGGTTCGAATCCTGTCGACTCTGCATTCCTTTCAGGATTTCCCGGTGGCTCAGACAGTAAAGAATGTGCCTGGGTGGGGACTAGACTAAAATTGGTGTCTCTGGGTAGGATCTTGGGGAAGGCCCACCTAGATAATACAGGGATATTAAACATTGACTCCTAGAGGTTTCTTCCACCCCAAATATTCTGAGGTCCAGAAGGAATGACGATCCCACATAGATCTTTCCAAACAGGGGTTTTTACTCCTGGGCTGGGAAAAAATGTACTCAGAGCCCCACTAGGTGGCGCTGGCAGACAGGCAAGAAATGGCTCTGATTTTAAAACGTGAGCACAAACTTCCTATAAGCCAGAGAATTCCTTTGTTTCTGGATGACCAAAATCAGCTTTTGTCAAGCACATGTCAGAATAGCTTTCTGGAGTAACGATAATCTAACTGTACAGCTTTACCCTAAGTCAGCCAAATAGTCAGGACTGAATGAAAGCAGAAGGAAATACACGTAGGCGTAAAAGTATGCTATAAATACTTTAAATTTAAGAACTATAAATCTCTCAAATTAAGTAGTGTCTAAAACAAAGATGAGTGGTCAGGAGACTTAACGATGATCAAAGATGATAAATTTTAGATTCTTAGTCTGATGTGGACGTGTCTTTACCAATGAGATGATGCTGATATGAATTCAGTCGCTCAGTCGTGTCTGACTCTTTGTGATCCCATGGCCTGTAGCCTACCAGGCTCCTCTGTCCATGGGATTTTTCAGGCAAGAATACTGGAGTGGGTTGCCATTCCCTTCTCCAGGGAATCTTCCCGACCCAGGGATCAAACCCAGGTCTCTTGCATTGCAGGCGTATTCGTTGCCATCTGAGCCACCAGGGAATTCAGGTATCCCCAGATTAAATTAGGAATTAGAGTAGGACCTCTCTTTCTTCCCAAGAATACTGTTTTAACAAATGTAGATCTGTGCAAGGATTTATCTGGTGGGTCGTTTGATGAATATTTCACTAGAGCTGGACAGGACTGAGCAACTCAACAAAAACAACAAGGAGGGTCAGATTTTGGATTTGGAGGGGCACAGGCATGGCCTCTGTCCCCCTCTCGGCTCCCACCATAACCTCTTCCACTTTACCAAGGGCTTGTCCAGTCTTTAAACTGTCATGGGAACAGCAAACTGACCGCTGTCTTCTATTTCCAGACAGTTCCAATAGTTAGAAAATTCATTCTCAGATGAAGCCAAACCCTGGCCCTTTGTAACTCCCACACATGCATCCCTGTTCTGCCTTTTAGAGCAATGCAGAATGAACTAAACTTTTTTTTTAATGGCTTCTCCTTCAATATGGAATGGTTCAGGCCTCCTCAGCCTACAACGGTATCAGTTTTTTTCAACCAGCTCTCTTAGTTACCTTTCTCTGCAGTGGGACCGTTAGCTGTCTTGATTTAAATACTGCTGCTGCTGCTGCTAAGTCGCTTCAGTCGTGTCCGACTCTGTGCGACCCCATAGACGGCAGCCCACCAGGCTCCCCCGTCCCTGGGATTCTCCAGGCAAGAACACTGGAGTGGGTTGCCATTTCCTTCTCCAGTGCATGAAAGTGAAAAGTGAAAGTGAAGTCACTCAGTCGTGTCTGACTCTCAGCGACCCCGTGGACTGCAGCCTACAACCCAATCCTTGCATACGCAATTGATCTTTAGAATTAAAATGCGGAAGTTGGGCTCTGTGATAACCACGTGGATTTAAGCTCAAAGCTGCGGTCTGTCGAAATGACACACGATCATTTCATCCTGACTCTGGTACCAGACATCTCTGGATTCAAAGTTTTGTTCCTGCCCTGCTGAGAGCTGTGTCATCTTAAGCACATGACTCATTTCAGATCATCAATTTCCTCGTCTCAGAAACAGATCACATTCCCATCTGCCTCCCAGGGGTGGTTCGATGGAGATGTGACCATTTTGCGGGAAAAGTATATGTAACACAATTCACAGAACACAGCGAGGGTCCTTCGTATTAGCTATTCCCCCTTGTCCGTGTCATATGAAGATCAGATAAACATCTCCTTTAAGACACAGACAAAAATACTGAATATTACTCTCAGGGAGGAATAAAGAGAGACCTCTGTGGCTCAGCACCATAGAGTCCCTTCAAGCTGATGTACACACTAATCAGCAGTCTTTAGGTACAATCCTTACCCCAGCCATGGCTGTTCCCACTGGCTGTGAGCCAGTTCACGTCTCACCCACAAAGATTATGATGGATCTTGTCAAGCGCCATGCTGAAAGCAAGCATGGTTTTGACGCCACTGCTTTCTACCAGTCTAACATCCCTATCAAAAAAGAAATAAATGAAGACGTGTTTTGTTTCCTGAGATTTCGGGTTGGCTCTGAGTGATCTCTCCTTTTCTAAAGACTTACAAAGAGTCTACTTAATACTCTGTTCAGTTGATGGGTTAAAGTGGTCAAATTGTGGGTTATTTCCCCCTTCGTTTCTATCATTATAATAATGTTTGTGGAGTAAATAGCTTTTTAAAATTCTGTTCTAGAATTCTGCCAGGGATAATTGTCAAGCTGACTAGCTTATCGTTTTTATAATGTGCCCCTTCCCTCCCCCCTGGTTTTTTTTTTTTTTTTGAGAATCGGGACAACTTTGTTCTTCTCTTGTCTCTTAACAGTTCTGCTATTCTCCATGCTTTTTCAAAGATTATTGACAAGGGTTCTGCGAGTTCTTTGAGCAACGTGGGATGTGATTTGTCTACGTCTGGAGATTTGAATTTATTAAGGGTGGGGGGGAGGTGAAAAAACACCACACTGGTTTCTAGCTTTGGCTTTTCCCTTTATCCACTGAGTGCGCGTGGGCAGGTTTTGGTTTTATTTCAGCTGAAATTTCCCCATCTGGGAAATCAGGCATTTGGATCAGATGAAGTTGAAGGCCCCTTCAAGGTCTGATGGTCTCTGTTTTATGTTTCAGGCAATCAAACATTTTCTAATGAGTTGTTCTCATTTGCCTTGTCTTTCAATGTCCTCTCAATAAAATTTGCTCTACTCTTTTTAAAATTGAAGAATAGTTGATTTATTTTCTTAATGTTTTATCTTATATTGGAGCATAGCTGATTAGCAATGTTATGTTAGCTCCAGATTTACAGCAAAGTGGTTCAGTTATACATATACATGTATCTGTTCTTTTTCAAATACTTTTCCCATTTCGGCTGTTACATGATATTGAGCCATTTTCCCTGTGCTGTACAGTAGGTCTTTGTTGGTTATCCATGTTAAATCTAGCAGCATGTACAAGTCCATCCCAAAGTCCCAACCTATCCCTCCCCACCACCCTTCTCCCCAGTAACCATGCATTCATTCTCTAAGTCTGTGAGTCTAATTCACAATGTTGTGTTAGCTTCAGGTGTATAGTAGTGACTCAGATATAGATAGATAGATAGATGGAGAGACAGGGTTCTCTGTGACTCAGACAGCAAAGAATCTGCCTGCAATGCAGGAGATACTGATTAGATCCCTGGGTCAGGAAGATCCCCTGGAGGAGGGCATGGCAACCTACTCCAGTATTCTTGCCTGGAGAATCCCATGGGCAGAGGAGCCTGGCGAGCTACAGTCCGTTGGGTCGCAAAGAGTCAGACACAACTGAGCAACTAACACTCCACTCCATAGACAGATAGATAACTTTTTCAGGTTATTTTCCCTGTAAGGTTATTATGAAATGTTGAGTATAGTTCCCTGTGCTATAAATTCAGCTCAGTTTAGTCACTCATTCATGTCCGACTCTTTGTGACCCCATGGACTGCAGCACACCAGGCTTCCCTGTCCATCAACAACTCTAGAAGTTAGGTCCTCTTTTTTCTTGTCATTGTGGTTTTGAGGATACAATGTGGTTTAGAATCCAAACACCTTAGTGTGGCACTTAGAACTGACATACCTGGCCCAAGGTCTCATCCTGCCTGTGTCTCCCCCTCTTCTCCTGGGTACCAGTTTTCTCTCCATTCAGATGGGCTTGACCTCTCAGTGGTCACGTGTGTGAACACTGCCTCCCCCCGCCCCCCCTACGACCTTCTTCTAAGGTCTCTTCCCCATGGTGGACTGGTATTTCCAGCCACCCCACTCAGATCCTGCACTTCCTTTAAGACCCAGCTCAGTGCCCATGTCCTTTGGGAAGTGTCCCCTCCCCACTCTCAGCCCCAGACTGTCCTTCCTCCAAATTTCTGCTGTTTTCAGTACAGATCATCTGGCTCTTCGTCCTGACAATCCTTGTGACATCTGGGTGTGGGTATGTTGCTGAACTGTATAGCTATTGCTTTACCCTTGTCGAGCACTGCCCAGAGAACTCAATAAACCAATGTGGATGTTGCACGAATTCCAGGCCCTTATCAGTTTTCCCTAATCAGAACATTGAGGTAATTACCTAACATGGTGGAAGCACCTTTTTCACCTTGGGAGTCATGGAAAGGTGAGCTCGAGTAGTTAAACACTTGGTGTCTTCTTACATTTTAAGACAAGAAAAGGATGCTAGTGCACAACTGATAACAAAGGCAAAACTGGTTCACTTTCCTCCCTCAGCCAGTGCCGATTAGGGACTGAAGAAAAGTTGTTGAATGTACAGAATGACTCAGGGCCTGACTCACTGGTGCCTGAGCTAATCCAACCTTCCCGGTACTGACCAACACAACCTCAAGCTTTGAGTCAGAGGCCAGGTTTATACTTTATCTGATAAATAGTGCAGTTGCATTTCTTAGGAAGGGAGAAACTACTTTTGTGTGTGCTATGTCATACCAATATATATTCCAGCAGACATGGATTGTGCAAAAATGCTCACACGTGGAAAGGCTCCCCTTCTCATCTGTGAAATTCTTGTCCATAATAAATTTTGTAAACTGTAACAGGTAATCTTAACAGAACACTTCAGAATCACACCACTGTCATAAAAGTACCAGAGATGTGAGAGAAGACTTGGGATGAGACAGAACAGAGGAAAAATAAAGTCTTTCCCCAAACGAGTTACTCATAAGCTCACAAAGCATGTCAGAGACACACGCACTGGGCATCCACCGTGAATCAAGGGCTGCTGAGGACGTGGTGTTGGGGATGTAGAAACAGAGAAAAGATACACAGACTTTGCTTGCAAGGCATTCACAGTGCTGGGGGAGAGGCTGTTGAATAAAGAGAGAACACCTGTGATACAGGAAGAGCTGTGACAGCGACCTGTGAGCCTATGGCCCAGAACTTGGGGGGACGTGAACATCTTTGTTCTTGCGGGCGTGTCCTGGGCCTTCCTAGCAAACACCCTTCGCCATGCTCCTAAGCGCCCCCCGCAAACAACAGGTGGGAAAAAAGGCTCTCTCACTTCACTGGGGGTCACTACCTCTGCCTTAAGGGGAGTCTTCCGTATTCAGGAAGAAGCCAGGGACCAGGAGGTCCTGGCGCTTACTGTTAAAATGAAAGCTGCGAACCAAGTCACGCCCTGCTTGTAAAGCAGTGTTTGCACAGCACCTTCATTGCCCTGCTTGGGGGTGATAAGCACAAATTTCCCAGGCAAAGAGAAGTAAAAGCCGGTGCTTAGGAAGCTTGTAATAAATGGGAGTGTTTATAACTGTTAAACAGAATGATAACACTGGAACTCCTTCCAGGAAAGCAAAAGTAAAAGTGTGTGAAGGAACAACCTGGCCATATGGGCTGCTGGATGGATCGTCAGGCGTGGGAACGTAGACTCCTGCACCCGGGAGCCTTTCATGTAGCAATCATCCAGAAAATTGAGCACCTAAGCAGCAGCTCCTCCAGTTCCCAAACACCACTGCTCACCTTGTCACTTGGAGCAGAGGAAGTGCTTTCCCTGGGAAATCCTATGCCTGGGAAGCCAACCTTATCCCTCCCATGCCTGAACCCCTGACCCTCACCCCACCCCACCCCCAGCCCTCCAGGCTGCAAATTCCAGGCAGCCTCTCGCCTGGATCCTGGCTGCTACATGGTTCCTCCCCTTCTCCTCCGGCTTGGTCTCCAATGCCGGGGGAGGAGAGCTCCTTTCTGCCCACTCCCCGGCTGGACCTTTCCAGGGAGGTGGGTGAGATCACAGTCTCCTTCTTCCTGAGCAAACAGAGGCTAACCTCACACTTCAGGGACCCCAGGATGGACTTGGGAGCTCCCGAGTGTCTGCACAGCTGGCCTCCCACCAGCAGGCGGCTCTGTTCCTGCCTCCTTCCACCCCCAGAGGTTCTCCTGAGGCTGAGGCATGCAAGTGGTCCAGGGCCTCCTGGAACTAGGGCATCACTGGTGCAGGAGGAGAAGGAATGATGCAGGATTTATGCCCTTCTCATCACCATGGTGGCCACAAGAAAAAAATTGCTCATTAAACACCATCAGGGGTTATCAAGATTTAGAAACAAGCATTCAGGGGAGTAGTTGGGGCTTGGGACCCTGGCTCTGCCCTTTACCAGCTCTTGGTCTTGAGCCTGTGAATGTCTCTGAACTTCCTTCTGTGCATTTATCAAACAGGGACAGTAAACTCCTACCTCATCTGTTTGTTCTGAAGATTAAATCTGATCATGCATGTCAAGCCCAGGACTGGCATATTTCACGTACTATCAGCAATACCTGGATTTTTTTTTTTTTTCAGAATTTTTTATGCAGATCATTTTTTAAAGTCTTGATTGAGTTTGTTGCAATATTGCTTCTGTTTTATGTTTTGGTTTTTGGCCACGAGGTATATGGGATTTTAGTTCCCCAACCAGGGATCAAACCTGCAACCTTTGCATTGGAAAGTGAAAGTGTTAGTTGCTCAGTCGTGTTCAACTGTTTGCTGTCCCAAGGACTGTAGCCTACCAGGCCTCTCTGTTCATGGAATTCTCCAGACAAGAATACTGGAGTGGGTAATCATTCCCTCCTCTAGGGGATCTTCCTGACCCAGGGAAACCTGGCTCTCCTGCATTGAAGGCAGATTCTCTACCATTTGAGCCACCAGGGAAGCCCCCTGCATTGGAAGGCAAAGTCTTAACCACTGACCACCAGGGATAGTCCAGCAATATCTAGTTTATTACATGAAAATGGCTGTTACCTTAAGTGTTTTTTTTTTTAAACTTTATTTTCTCCATTTTAATGAATTGATGAATAAATTAGTCAATGCATAAATTAAGGCTTTCCTGGTGGCTCAGATGGCAAAGCATCTGCCTACAATGTGGGAGAACCGGGTTCAATCCCTGGAGAAGGAAATGGCAACCCACTCCAGTACTCTTCCCTGGAAAATCCCATGGACAGAGGAGCCTAGTAGGCTATAGTCCATGGAGCAACAAAAAGTGAGACATGACTGAGCAACTTCGCTTTCTTTATTTTCTTTCTTTCTTTCTCTGGTGGCTCAGGGGTAAAGAATATGCCTGCCAATGCAGGAGATGCAGGTCTGCTCGCTGGGTCAGAAAAGAAGAAGATCCTGGAGAAGGGCATGGAAACCCACTCCAGTATTCTTGACTGGCAAATCCAGGGACAGAGGAACCTGTCAGGCTCTAGTCCATGGGGTCAAAAAGAGTTGGACACAATGTAGCAACTGAACAACAACATAAGTAAATAAATAAACAAATACAAGCATCTTTAAAATGTAAGAAAAACAGAAATCCTTTCCCAGAGTATTCACTGGCACTTGAACTCCAATCAATGGAAACTTCCCTAAGAACATCAGAGACATGCCTGGAAGGAGGGGGCGTGAAGCAGTTCTGTCTACTGTGGCTTAAGGTCTTGACTCTATGCATCCATGAAGGCCTTTGTGAGGTGCTTCTAAGAAGATGTTTTAGGACCCAAAACACAATGTGTTATTATTCCTCTAATGTTGCAAAGTCTAGCCTCAAAGGCGGCATCCCCAGGAGGAAATTGTCAGACTTCTCACACTGAATAGAGCCCTGTTAGAACACCCGCCAGAGACACACGTTTGCATCCAGATTTACAAGTATGTGGGAAAACAATGGAATACTACTCAGCCATTAAAAGGAACGAAATTGGGTCATTTGTAGAGACATGGATGGACCTAGAATCTGTGATACAGAGTGCAGTAAATCAGAAAGAGAAAAGCAAAATATTGTATATTAACACACATATGTGGACTCTAGAAAGATGGTACAGATGAATCAATTTTCAAAGCAGGAACAGAGACTCAGATGTAGGAAATGGACTGGTGGACATGGGAGTAGGGAGAAAGGGAGAATGTAATATAAATGTTGGCAATATACTCAAAAAAATTTAAATACCAGTTGTCCAAACACACACACACACACACACACACACACACACACACACACACACACACATCTCTGGTCTGGATTGTCCTGCGAGCTGCTTACTTACCTACCACCAGTTATGTAGGAAAAAGCATGAGCTTTAGCATCATACTGATTGGGTTCAATCCTTGGCTCTGCCTACTGGATCACAAAGTTATTTCAAGTAACTTAAGTTTCATTTTTTCCATCTATAAAATTGAGACAGTGCTTCCAGTATTGATACGAAGAGTAAATGAAACCAGGAGATTGGTACCCGATACTAATTTCCCCTCTTTCTCCATCTCTGCCCTTTCCCTTCTTTCTCGATGCACAATAAATAGGAAGGAATAGCTCCTCCACATTTTTATTTGAAGCAAGTGAAGCATCATTTTTCATCATTCATCATATGTTTTTCTAGGAAAATGGAAAGGAGGAGCCTAAGTGCCCAATCCTAGTGGTTCAGCAGACCTCGTGTGCATCTGTGAAGAGAAGCAAACCTCAAGAGGAGCTTCTAATTTGCTGTTGTCCCTGTGTCTTGCTTTATTATGCCAGTGTTTCATTGTTTAAAGGGTAAAAAAATGATACAGGTGTTTCTGTTATTTACAAAACATAAACAGACTTACAGACATAGAAAACAAACTTATGGCTACCAAAGGGGAAAGGGAATGGGGAGGGATGAATTAGGAGTTAGGGATTAGCAGATATACACGATACAAAATAGATACACAACAAGGTCCTACTGTATACTATAGGAAACTACATTTAATGTCTTATAATAAACTGTAATGAAAAAGAATCTGAAAAGACTATATACATATATATATATATATATTACAACTGAATTACTCTACACTTGAAACTAACCCAGCATTGTAAATCTACTATCAGTTTAGATCAGTCACTCAGTCGTGTCCGACTCTTTGTGACCCCATGGACTGCAGCACACCAGGCTTCTCTGTTCATCACCAGCTCCTGGAGCTTGCTCAAACTCATGTCCATCAAGCTGGTGATGCCATTCAACTATCTCATCCTCTGTCGTCCCCTTCTCCTCTTGCCCTCAGTCTTTCCCAGCATCCGGGTCTTTCCCAATAAGTCAGTTCTTTGAATCAGGTGGCCAAAGTATTGGAGCTTCACCTTTAGCATCAGTCCTTCCAATGAATATTTAGGACTTATTTCCTTTAGGATTATCTGGTTTGATCTCCTTGCTGTCCAAATACTTCAACTTAAAAAAAAAAATTCTTCCCAAAATTAAATTCTGACAGTACAACCACCTGTGATCTCGATGATAAAGCAGAGGGAAGACCCAGAGTTAGCAAAGGAAGCCCTTCAGAAGCGTCAGGCTCTGAAAGAAACTTCCCAAAAGTGCAAGAGAGAGACACAGAGCCAGAGAAGAACAGCAAAAACTATCATGGGCGTCCAGCCATGGTGTTAGCAAGTCTGGGACTCAGAATCTAGATGGGACTTGCAAAAAGTGCTCTGAAATAGCGAGAAGAGCTTTGTGTGAGTGTACTTTGAGCTGGGAGAACAAGGAAGGGCCAAGTCCCGTGCTTGGGGCAGGTGGGGTAATGCTAGCAGATGACAGATAAAAGCAGAGCAGTTCCCCTCCTACCCAGATGCCATCTCCTCTGTCTCTAAGAAGATCTTCAACCTGGTTAAGAGGAAACTGCAGCCCTAGGCTTGAAGCCCTGTGGACAATAAATACCCAGTCTCTTTAAATGAGCTCAGATCTCCAGGCCCTGACACATTTCATCCCCAAGGAAGAAAGAACCTGAAGATTTCGTCACAGAATCATTGTCAGTAATCTCTCAGGAATCTCAGGAGTGGTGCCAAGGGATTTGCGATGATGGGTAGTCCAAGTTGTCAACAGGGGGAACATGTGGGTTCTGGGAAGTCTTCACTGTTGAGTTTAACTTTGAGCCCCAGCAAAACTTAACCTGGGTTTTCAAGAGTTAGCTTGTAATCGCTTCAAAAATGTTAGTCGCTCAGTCGTGCCCAACTCTTTGCCACTCCATGGATTACAGCACGTCAGTCTTCCCTGTCCTTCACTATCTCCTGGAGTTTGCTCAGACTCATGTCCGTTGAGTCAGTGATGCCATCCAACCAACTTATCCTCTGTTGTCCCCTTCTCTCCTTGCCTTCAATCTTTCCCAGCATCAAGGTCTTTCCCAATGAGTCAACTCTTCGCATCAGATGACCAAAGTATCAGATCTTCAGTTTCACCACCAATCTTTCCAACGAATATTCAGGGTTGATTTTCTTTAGGATTGACTGGTTGGATCTCCTTGCTGTTTAAGGGACTCTCAAGCACCACAGTTCAAAAGCATCATTTCTTTGGTGCTCAGCCTTCTTTATGGTCCAATGACAACTTGAACATCATTTCACAGTTTTTTCTTTTTGGAAAACTTACCCAAAACCACCAGGTTTTCCCAGAGGTACTGAGTCTTTCAGCAGGGGTTTGGGCAAAGTTTCTTATGGTGAGATGAATAGGTAAGGATTAGAGATGATCTCCAGTTGAGGAAAGGCACAGCTAGGCAAACCAGTGTACAGAGAAAGCACTGAAGGATTGAGCTGAGTCATCCAAAGAAAGCAGGCACAGGGCCAGAAGCCTCCGATCCTCGCGTGGGGACTGGTTCTGCTAAATACCTTTCAGTGACGTGTCAGATATGCCAACAGATAAATGAGAGTTGATATAAGATGGAGACACACAAGTAATACTCAGCAGGATACAGTTTGCTGAGCAAGGAGCCAAAACAAATATGTGGAATTTAATGGGGGAAAGATTTTCATTTTGATTTTCAAAAAACAACGACTCAGTTACTCAAACTATTGACAAAGAGTTCATGTGAAAAAAAATTTTTTTATGATTTTAGTTAACAAAAAACTCAGTGTGAGCCCAAAATTCTGATGTGGCTGCAAAAATACCGATGTTTGTCATGGCCACACCAAGATGGTGAGTGTGCCACGGGCCACCTGCATCAGAGCACCCAGGTTTGTTCCAAGTGCTGTGTTTCTCCTCCACATTCAGCTTCATGGGCCTCTGTAATTTTTTTTAATTGTGAAAGAAAGGACAGTTGTGGTAGAAAACCTAGAAATGTAGGAAGTTGAAAAGGAGAAAGCAAAAATGATCTACTTGTCACTATTTCAGGATAATTACTAGTTTTCGTGTGCCCTTCAAGTCTTTTTTTGTGTGAGATGGAGGTATATGGAAGGAAGAATTTACAATGTAGCTTAGGTACAGTTTATATTCTCTTTTTTAGATTAACATCATATCCTAAATCCCTCCCCCCAACTCATTATATATTCTTTGAAAACACAGTTTTCATAGGTAATCCATTGTTTTAGGACTATGCCTTAATTTGTTTCAATTGATTCATTCCTGTTTCCATTCGTAGGTGGGGGCAGAGAGGTGACACAAATTTGAGAAGAATATTGACAAAGGAGTAGGCACCCCAGGAAGGTCAGCCTGTTTAGGGAAGGGTCTTAGAGGAACAGTTAAAAAGCTGAGACTGTTTATGCCAGGGAAAGGCCCTGGTGACCAAGGGAATGAATTTGTTCTGTGTTGTTCTTGAAGGTTGAACTAAGGCAAGTGGGGAAGGTTGGAGTGAGTCTGCTTCCAGCTCCATCTGTAATGATTCCTGCTGCCTGCCCATGGACCAACAGGGTTTGAGAGGGAGCAACCCTTCCATCACGGAAAGTGTTCAAGCTGAGACAGGATGGCCACCTGGGGCTGGAATTTGTAGGTAGGACTCCTCAGAGTGGGAGACTGGAATAATAACCTCTGGGACTCCTTCCAAGTGGACGATTTTCATGCTTCTTTCCTGCCCTCCCTTGACCTTGCTCACGGGAAGATTTACGGCAGGTACGGAGCAAAGAAGTCAATGTCATTAATTTCACTGCTGGAGGAAGTACTGCAGCTCAGAGATGCAATGTACATCTTTGTCCTCTGTACTGACTCACACCCTGACGGCATTTTACAGTCAACAAAGAATTTTTCATGTAGACCTTATAATGTGATTCTTATAACAGCTTTGTGAAGTGGGTGTTGACATAAGTGTTCTCACCTTTAGTTATTATGGCTTTACAAGGTGTTTTAATTTACAAGGTGGTAGGACAAGTGCCCAGTTTTGTTTTTTGTTTTTTTTTTTCCTTCCAAAATTGTCTGAGCTATTCTTGGCCCTTTTTTTCCCCTTCCCGTATTAATTTTTGTATGACCTTTTCAATTGCCTCAGAAAAAACTCATTTCCCTTTTGATTGCAGTTGCCCTGAATTCATAGGTTTAAATTTGGGGAGCTTTAATGCTATTGTGTCTCCCCATCCATTTATTTGGGGGCATAGATGGCCTTTTCATTAGTAACCTACCCCACTGCACGCCCTTTCTTTTTCAAAGATTTTTTTTAATGTGGACCATTTTTAAAAGACTTTAATGAATTTGTTACAATGTTATTTCTGTTTTATGTTTTGGTTTTTTGGCCATGAGGCATGTGGGATCTTGGCTCCCCGACCAGGGATCAAACCCACAGTCCCCATGCTGGAAGGTGAAGTTTTAACCACTGGACAACCAGGAAAGTCCCCCTACTCCCTTTCTTATTGGCTGAGCACACTTCCCACGATAGAGACTGAAAATATGAGATGCCTTCCCAGCATCCCTTGCTGGTAGCATGACCTCACAACTTAATCTTGGGGGTGCAACATTCTTTGAGAACAGTTTGATAAACATGGATGTTGACGAGATACTTCCTTTACTTCCTTCAGAATGAGGCTGTAGGCAGGAGACTTTACAGGTAGATTGTGGGTAACACAACCAACCTATAGCCACGGGAGGACCAATCTGAGGCAGAAGCTGTGCAGCAGAAAGATGGAAAGACGCTGAGCGTCTGACGACAGGTTTGTGTTGTACTTGCCGATACTGGACTTCTTGTTACAAAGGCTAACAAATGTTCATAGAGTTAAGATATTTCTTGTTGCCATGTGTTACTTGCATGTGAAAGAATCCTAATTAGTGCACCATGTGCTTTTTTCCATCTCTTTAGATAACAGTCCATCATCTTCTCCACAAGCATCTTCATTTTTGTGAATAAGACATTTTTTTAAAAAAATTACATTCTTAATTGTTTAATTTTGGTGATTAGGTAGGCTACCAATGTGTTGATCTTACATCCAGCTTAGTGACCACTCATTTATTATAAAATTTGTAAGATATCTTATGGACTATCAGGCTGTGCTAAGTCGCGTCCAACTCTTTGTGACCCCATGAACTGTAGCCCTCCAGGCTCCTCTGTCCATGGGATTCTCCAAGCAAGAATACCGGAGTGGGTTGCCATTTCCTTCTCCAGGGGATCTTCTCAACCCAGGAGTTGAATCAGGGTCGCCTGCATTGCAGGCGGATTCTTTACCAGCTGAGTTACCAGGGAAGCCCCATGGACTATCATATTATCTGCTAATGAAAACCATTTTCCTTTGGTTTTTAAGTTCTTCATCTGATTATATTAGCTAAGACTTTGGGTACAGGATGGAAGAGGAGCTGTTAGAGTGTGCGGTCCTGTTTCCTCCTGACTTAACTGTGTTTCACCTCTCAAGGCCCAGCTCCAGGGGGGCACAGCTCCAGGGGGGTCTCACTCAGATTATTATGTGTCATTTTGTAACATATTTTAATAAATTATCTTTACTAAGTTAATGTGTTCCCTTTTTGTATCAGTTAGGATTAGGCTTAGCTGAGATGAACCCAAAAAGACTAAATGGCAGAGGATTAAATAAGGAAGAAATTTATTTTTCATGCTCAAGAAATCCAGTCCATTTGTGATGTCTCAAAGATTCAGGTTCATATTGTCATGTTGCGCCACTGTCAGAATGCAAAGGGGGGTGGAAATGTATGCTTTTCACGAGAGGTAAAGAAAAAGCATTCAATAACATTTATCATTGACTTGTGATCTTTTAAAAGAAAAAAAACTAAATAAACTAGGCCAAGAAAGTGTGACTGAGATTGCCAATTTCATCCCAGTATTTATTCTCCCTTTATTACATTGTAAAAAGAAACTTAATCCTTTCTTCTGACTTTTCAAATTTATTTGCATAGACGTATCATTTTCTCTTATGATCTGTTTAATCTCCATTCTGAGACAAAGAGGTTCTGTTCCCCTTTTGGTTCTCTATATTATTGTTTGGTGCCTTTTTCTTTGCTATCCGAATGAGACATTTTTCTTTTATTCAAAAAATCAAATTTTAATTTTATTGACCTTTTGTATTGTTAGTTTTCTCATTCACCCTTATTTTTTCCTTCCTTCCCTTTTTAGGCTTTTTCTGGTTTTTACCCCACCTCTTGCTTCTTGAATGGACTATAAACTCATTTGCTTTTTACCTTCCTTTCTTTTTATAAATGTAGGCCTTAACTGAACCTTACAAGTCTAATGGCATCATATGTATTTATGCTTAATTTTTATTTAAACGATTTTGGACTTTTCAGTATGATTTCTTCTGAACCCAAAAGTTATTTAGGAGAGCATTTTTAAGGTAACAAATGTTTTTTTTCCTCCACTTACTAAAAAAAAAAATAAGTAAATACACAAACAATAAAACCACCTCTTTGAAAACTGTTAAAATCTTCTTTGTGACATCCCTGGAGAAGGGAATGGCAACCCGCTCCAGTATTCTTGCCTGGAAAGTCCTATGGACAGAGGAACCTGGTGGGCTACAGTCCAGGGGGTCACAAAAAGTCAGACACGACAGAGTGACTAACACTTACTTTATACAGGAGGCTTTCTGTTTTGTTTGTTTGCACTCTTTTGCACCCTACTGAAAAGCTTTGTGGATGCTTCCCCCACGTGTCCCTGCAGCCTCCATCCATAGCCAGGTTTATAATAGTTTTCTGGGGTCTCCTGCCCTGTGGTGATGAATATTGCAGAGTCACACAAGAAAGCTAGGTCAGTTCCCTGTTGGGAGGCTGGGTCTCAGCTCCCTCATCCCACAGCTTCTGGGAGAGTCAGACCCTGTCTTTGGACAGTGAGCCAGTTTCCACCAACCTTTTCATAGACACTTAGCCTCTGCCACCCCAGAGGAGCCAGGCTCTTTTCTGCTGTTGCCTGCCAGTCTCATGACTTCATCTCTACTCACTGGTGGGATTGATCCACAAAGACATTTTTTTTTTTTTTTTTTTTTCTTTTAATCCCTTTTTGACAGGGGAAAGATAATTTGTCAGGGAAAGTGGTACCAAATGGCATGTTTATTGAGCAAAAATATTTACCTAATTGTCTAGCTTTTCGGGAATCCTTGAGGATATGGTTTCTTCCTTGGGAACAGAATGGAGACTCTGTGACACAGAAGAAGCAAAAAGGGCTTCAGTCTGGTGGGAGTTGCTTATGCTGTCTTTTCCTCCAGCTCAGTTGCACAGCTCCGGCAAAAACAGCAAATTCAACTGAGTAGCATTTTTGTTTTAAAAACATCTAAAATTCATCTAAAATCTGTATCTCTTCTAGGGAGAGAAATGCAATCCATTTTAACAAGTACTTAAACAAACAAATGCCTAAAACCACAGTCTCCTCTGGTGCCTGTCTACACCCCCTTCCAGCAGGGACCCCCTCTCTCAAAGCCCAGCCCACCAGACCCCCTCTTCCAAACCCCAGCCCATGGGATCTCCTCTCTCCCACAGGCCGACCCCCCATCCCTGATCCAGTGTCCTCACGGCAGGGCTCTTCTGTCTGACACATGGCACATGTTGGGTATAAACTACATATGGAAAACCTGGGGGAGAGAATTCAGAAGCAAAGGAGTTATCATCCCATTTACTTCCTAGAAATTTGCCCCCTGGTGCCAGGNTGATCCAGTGTCCTCACGGCAGGGCTCTTCTGTCTGACACATGGCACATGTTGGGTATAAACTACATATGGAAAACCTGGGGGAGAGAATTCAGAAGCAAAGGAGTTATCATCCCATTTACTTCCTAGAAATTTGCCCCCTGGTGCCAGGAGTCATCACAGATTTCTGAAAACCCGAAATTTAATTTATGTGAGATTTCTTCTTCTTAGTGATTCAGAAAAAAAAAAAAAACACTAAAACTTTCTCAGATTGCTGTTTCCTCCACATTCCTAATCTGAACTCAAAGCTTTATTCATTTAACTTCGTTTAACAGAAGATCGTGAAATACTTACTCTGCTCTCTGCTCTATTTTCTCGTAGACAGACTTTGAAGCATGTAAGGGCTTCGAAGGGAAGGGTTTGGAAGATTTGAAAATATTTTTTTATTTATCTGGCAGCTCCAGGTTTTAATTGCAACATGAGGGATCCAGTTCCCTGAACAGGGATCAAACTGGGGAGCCCTGCCTTGGAGCGCAGAGTCTTAGCCACTGGACCACCAGAGATTTGGAGTTTTGACAACTGAAAGTTCTGAATCAATTTCAGCGTCTATGGAAAGGGTCCAAAGTTGGCAAATTTTCTTTTCTCCTCGTGGTATCAGCCATCTCACTGAACCTGAGCGATTGCAGTAGCTCCTAGAGAAGGGAATGAGGGAGGGGAGCAAAGCGGATTTTTTATTTAAAGAAAAAATACCTGTAACTATCTTTTGGCTTATTGGCTTAGTCTTTTGTGCTAAGCAACTATGAATTTTTAAAGAGGAGAACAAAATTCACAATATATGTACATCAAACCATTATTTGTACACCTTCAACTGACATACAGTGATATATGTCAACTGAATCTCAACAAAGCTTTGGAGAAAAAACAGAACAGCAAACAGTAGCCTTGAAGATGCAGTGGTACTGTCTAAAGAGAGTGATCAGTCAGCTCTGAGACATGTAGTTGCGGTACATTCTGTTTTGTTTCATTTCAAATCACATTTACAAGCACCTTTAGTCAAGTGCCAGGCACTGAGTTCCAGACCAGTGTCATCCAATAGAACTATGACAAACCATGAATGCAATTTGAAAGTTTCTAGTAGCCACATGAAAATGATGAAAAGGAAATCAGTTTTGCAAATTTTCAAATATTAGAAAAATATAAAAATAGCATTTCAAACTTTAGAAAACAATTCTTTTAAAAAAGAAACAGGTGACTGTGGTCTGGTCCTGCTGACCTTCCGTTCCGCCCCACTGCTCCCACCCTCTTCCCTGAACTTCAGGTCCCCCGTGGCTTCCAGTTCCTCCCACAGCCAGTCCTTTCCCTGGGGGCCTCCCACAGCTGACACCTCTGGCTGCTGTCCCCTTCCTGTCCCTGGCACTACCTGTCATTTGGGAAAGAGAATGCAGCGGTCAATGGCCGACAGGTGCTGGACAGGTGCTCGGTATCTGGACACGCTAGCACTTGATTAAGTGGAGGATGATGTTCTCATCCGAGCACATAGATTGGATCCCAAAGGTGGAGTTTTGAGCTCCATAGTGGCATCTACGACTGTGTAGCTTGTTTTTGATGTAGAACTTGAACCTGAGGGGATGAGAGAAGTCATAAACCCATCTGCTCTCTGTTTACCAAGCCACCCCACCCGGCACAGAGGGGTGTCCCCCTGAGGAAGGAGACTTTTCTCATTTTCACAAAGCCACTGAACTGGAACTAGCCAGTGGCAGCTCTGAGTCAAAAGTGGGGCTTTAGGGTTTGGGAAGACGCTTTGCCAGTCCCTCTTAAGATGCATCTTGCAAGTGTCCCCCAACATCATCATCGTATGAGTTCTGTAGAGTTGAGAATATATGTATTTGGGTATTTGTGATCATCCTTAGGTCTTGATCTTGAAATTCCCACAGGGAGAGACAGAAAAATAACAGAAATATCAATCTTTTCAATAAATCTTATTTGGGGCTTAACATGAATCATCTCTCCTCAAAACTCTCCTGGAATTCGAATGAGGTTCCCGTGACAGCAGGAGGCATGGGCTTCTGTCTCAGTCTCTCAGAAGGGAGTCTTACTAAGAATTAGGGGAGGACAGAGTCCCATCCAGATGAAGGCGGCCTTCTGAACAAAGGTCCGATGGACATAGCCATTGAACATCACTGTTCTGGTGGCATAAACCTCTCCTACAATATC
Organism: Cephalophus harveyi; assembly: GCA_006410635.1. Lineage (NCBI taxonomy): Eukaryota > Metazoa > Chordata > Mammalia > Artiodactyla > Bovidae > Cephalophus > Cephalophus harveyi. Next base: position 903,130 of record SJYT01061338.1, on the reverse strand, counting down.
ACACCCACTCTGTAAACTTACGTGTGTGACTGCTCAGTCAGTCAGTCATGTCTGACTCTTTGGGACCCCATGAACTGCAGACCTCCAGACTCCTCTGTCCATGGGATTTGCCACTTCCTTCTCCAGGGGATCTTTGCAACCCAGGGATCAAACTTGCGCCTCTTGGGTCTCCTGCATTGGCAGGAGGATTCTTTACCACTGGGCCACCTGGGAAGCTCCCTATAAACTCACACTATTCATTAAAAAAATCCTACCCATTTAAGCCACATTAGACAATTTCTCAGTGTGTCTGCCCTCTCTGATGCCCTCTCGCAACACCTACCATCTTACTTGGGTTTCTCTTACCTTGGACATGGGGTATCTCTTCACAGCTGGTCCAGCAAAGCGCAGCCACTGCTCCTTACCTTGGATGAGGTCCCCCCTCCTAACCTTGAACGTGGAGTAGCTGTGGAAAATTCTGAAAGAGACGGGAATACCAGACCACCTGAGCTGCCCCTTGAGAAACCTATATGCTGGTCAGGAAGCAACAGTTAGAACTGGACATGGAACAAGAGACTGGTTCCAAATAGGAAAAGGAGTACGTCAAGGCTGTATATTGTCACCCTACTTATTTAACTTATATGCAGAGTACATCATGAGAAACGCTGGGTTGGAAGAAGCACAAGCTGGAATCAAGATTACTGGGAGAAATATCAATAACCTCAGATATGCAGATGACACCACCCTTATGGCAGAAAGTGAAGAGGAGCTAAAAAGCCTCTTGATGAAAGTGAAAGAGGAGAGTGAAAAAATTGGCTTAAAGCTCAACATTCAGAAAACGAAGATCGTGGCATCTGGTTCCATCACTTCATGGCAAATAGATGGGGAAACAGTGGAAACAGGGGCTGACTTTATTTTTTTGAGCTCCAAAATCACTGCAGATGGTGATTGCAGCCATGAAATTAAAAGACGCTTACTCCTTGAAAGAGAAGTTATGACCAACCTAAACAGCATATTGAAAAGCAGAGACTATACTTTGCCAGCAAAGGTCCGTCTAGTCAAGGCTATGCTTTTTCCAGTGGTCATGTATGGATGTGAGAGTTGGACTGTGAAGAAAGCTGAGCGCTGAAGAATTGATGCTTTTGAACTGTGGTGTTGGAGAAGACTCTTGAGAGTCCCTTGGACTGCAAGGACATCCAACCAGTCCATCCTAAAGGAGATTAGTCCTGGGTGTTCATTGGAAGGACTGATGTTGAAGCTGAAATTCCAGTACTTTGGCCACCTCATGCCAAGAGTTGACTCATTGGAAAAGACTCTGATGCTGGGAGGGATTGGGGGCAGGAGGAGAAGGGGATGACAGAGGATGAGATGGCTGGATGGCATCACCAACTCGATGCACATGAGTTTGAGTGAACTCTGGGAGTTGGTGATGGACAGGGAGGCCTGGCGTGCTGCGATTCATGGGGTTGCAAAGAGTCAGACACGACTGAGCAACTGAACTGAACTGAGACAATTTCTAAAACATCCTCTTCCCTTCTTCTTTCCCATGGGCCAATAGTCAACCATTTAGAAAAATTAATGGATGATATGTGCCAGCAGCAAAAAAAGAATGACCATCACTCTCTGGTCTCACAGATTTTAATGTAGGCTTCCAAGCTGGTTTCTCCTAACAGAAGATTTTAAGCCTGAGATGGTCTCTGGGAATTTGGTGCTCAGATTTCCAGAATCCTTGGGTGTCCCTTAATGTTCTATAATGTGTTGCCAAATGCTGAACAAACTTAGATGCAAGTCACAAATTACATATCGAAGAGAACAAGGTGCCCAGGCCTTCCCCCCAAAGATGAAGTTATTGCTTCACTGTGCTTATTCACCACTAGGGAAGTGTATTCAGATTTCCCAAACTCCAAGTCACTGACACTGACCCCTAGGACAGGACTTTATCAAACTTCCTGTCTATGTCTTGGTAGGTAAGCACACCATTTAGGCTTTCTCCACTCATTCTCCTTCATCAAAACTTTTATACCAGCTGTAGCCTCACACTTTTTGGTTTACCATCAGATATTGGTTGAGCATCTGTACTAATTTTGCATTAATTTTGGATAAACAAAAAAAAAACGGTAAAACATTATCCCTACCACTTTTGAACTCATAGGCCAGATGGGGAAGAAGAAAGTATGTAAAGCATTTTCGTTCAGGGTCATAAGAGCCATAGCAAATCCTACAGAAAGATAGAAAATACAGCTATTAACTTTTGCTGAGAAACTGGGGAGGCTTCATGGAAGAGTCATTTTTTGAGCTGAAACTTTTCCCTTCGATATATTCTCTGCTTCTTCCAGTCCAAGCTAGTGGTGTTTCTGCTTGTACAATTTTCTTAAACCTTTGGAAACTTCCTATGAATCTTATTGTGGTTTGTGACATTAAAAAAATAAAAAGTCACATCCACAAATTTCCTTGAGAACAAATTTTTCTCTACCTTGGGCTTCTGCCAAAGCTACCAAGGATTCTTGGAAGTCCTGGATTTTGTTTGCTTGTTTTCACTTTTATTTTCAAATGCATAGCTCTCTAAGGCGTTCCTTTAAATCTTTCCAAGGTCTTAACAGAGGACTTTGCAAGTATACGCTCGCTTTTATCTTTACATCGTGCTTTTCTGAATTTTGCTTTTGTCCAGAAGCCATTCTTGATTTAACATTGCTTTCCATCTGGAGACGCAGGAGACTTTCCAAACTCTGCAGATTCTGCCACCCTTACACTTACTTAAACTTTTGTGTTTTCTTGAGCTTATCTCTCTCCCTTCCAATTTTAATATAAGCAGCAAGAAGAAGTCAGGGTGGGGGACTTCCCTGGCAGTCCAGTGGTTAAGACTTCACCTTCCAATGCAGGGGCTGCAGGTTCAACCGCTGGTTGGGGAGCTAAGATCCAACATGTTAAGGTGAAGTCGCTCAGTCGGGTCCGACTCTTTGCGACCTCGTGGACTGTAACCTACTAGGCTTCTCCGTCTGTGGGATTCTCCAGGCAAGAATACTGGAGTGGATTGCCATTTCCTTCTCCAGGGGATCTTCCCGACCCAGGGATCGAACCCGGGTCTCCCGCATTGGAGGCAGATGCTTTAACCTCTGCGTCAACATGTCTCACGGCCAAAACCCAAAATATAACAACAACAAAAAAACCAGTGGCAATATTGTAACAAATTCAATTAAGACTTTTAAAATGGTCCACATCAAAGATCTTTATAAAAGAGAAGTCAGGGTGACCTTTAACCCTGCCTGGAAATCACGGCTAGACCACCCAACTTTTGAAGCACGCTTTCTGTTTTCCCCATTACTGCAGTAGAGAGGGTTGCTAAACGTTCTGCCTCTGCATAATGGATCCTCTTCTCTCTAGTTGCTGATAACATTTCTCGAATTTTTCTTTAATCCTTGATCAATAGCTTTCTCGAGGGGCACCAGGTTTCTGCTAACAGCCTCCTTGAGACCCCTTGAACTTTTGACTAACTCTCCCCACCTCAAGGTCCTTCCAGCCTCTGTCCTTCCCTATCCCAAAGCCTCTCTCCTATTCTTAGCTGCTTTGTGACAGCAGCCTTCCTACTTGTCTCTCATCGTCTGCACCCTGAATTTGGACTCCTTTGTCTATTTCCATCTCCGGCTACCTCCCATCAAGCCTGCTTCTGGTCCCCTTCCATGCCCTGGGTAGACAGTTTTCTTCTACTCCTTCTGAAAGTCTGGGAAATCACTCCAACAACAGCCCCAGGGGAGCTGACTTGGGAAAGAGCTGAAAGGTAGAGTTAGTCAAAGTTTTTAGTCAATGCTGTCTTTGAAAACAAATGAACAAATACCTTTTCAGGGTATCACATATTCCTTCTGGAGACAAGCATCAAAATTCTGTGGGAAATGTTTATAATTCTCTGTTTGAAAATGAAATTCAGACAGTGAGATCCAATTCTAACATTTTAGGAGAAAGAAAAAAATGTGGATTTAAGTTTATATTAGACTAATATGGGTTATTTAGTTGCTCAGTTGTGTCCAACTCTTTTCAACCACATGGACTATAGCCCACCAGGCTCCTCTGTCTGTGGGATTTCCCAGGCAAGAATACTGGAGTGGGTTGCCACTTCCTTCTCCAGGGGATCTTCCCTGAATATTCATTGGAAGGACTGTTGCTGAAGCTGAAGCTCCAATACTTTGGCCACCTGATGTGAAGAGCTGACTCGGAAAAGACCTTGATACTGGGAAAGACTGAAGGCAGGAGAAGAAGGGAGATGTAAAGGACGATGTAATCAGATAGTATCATTGATTCAATGGACATGAATTTGAGCGAACTCTGGGAGATGGCGGAGGACAGAGGAGCCTGGAGGGGTACAGTCCACGGGGTCAAAAAGAGCTGGACGCGACTTAGCAACTGAATAACAGCAACAGCAAAGTGGGTTATTATTCTTTTACTTTTATTTCTAAACATTAGCTTGATAGTGGAAGGAGTGTGTGACCAAGTGGAGAAGGCTGAGGACTCATGCAGAACTGGGCAGTTTCCTAATCCTGCAAACCTCAGTTACTCTGCCTCTAAAGTGGAGTTATGACCGCACTTACCTCCTAAGATTGATGCTAAAATGAGAGGAGATACAGAGGCTGCTCACTAACCGCCTCTGGACTCGTTAATACTTAAACCATAGAAATGACTCCTCATGGTTCCTCTGAAGCCTCCACTGGTCGTTCATGAAGCTTCTGGAATCAGAAGTCTCTGCCCCCACTCCCTGGGGAGCATGCAGTGCTGGGGAGGAAGTGGGGGAAAGGCCGATTCTCTCTTGCCCTCTAAGGAATTACAATCTCTCCCGTACTTAAAAAGATCCCAAATTTAGGATATGGAATGTGGACATCTCCAGGGATCACACTGAATCTGTTCCCAGAGGACTATTTCAGGGAAGAAAGACCCATTTAATTGTATGACTGCCTTAAATCCACCCTTGATGTCATCCCTCTGGGCTTCTCTCCTCCCCAGTCCAAATCTTCCCCATCCTGTTTCCCAGGAGAAGACTTCACTCCCATCTCCAAGGCAAGAGGCTGGAAGCCAGTCCATCCTCTACAAATAGGAGCACGTCCCAGTTGCCACCGTGGCATCAAGCTGGGAAAAGCAAGGGCTCGGGAAAAGGAGAGAAAGATGAAGGGGAAAAATGAGATTCGGAGAAGGTGTTCTGGGAGAGTGGGCAGGGAGCATGGTTAGGAAACATGAGGTGACAGGAAAGTCTTAACCCAGATGAGAGGGTGGTCTTGGAGAAGACATGAATGAAAGTAGAGAGAATGAAGAGGAGGAACTTGAAATATGCTAGAGAGAAAAGCTCTGGAAGAAGGGAGTCGGAGGAGGAGCTGATTAGACTTGTTGGAATCCCAGGAAATTCCTCTCCCTGCTTTTCCCATACCTTCCTCCAGACAAGTCCACCTTTTTAGATGCTTTGGCTTCTTTGCCCCTTTCTGGGTTAGCTCAATCCTGGTTGTCTCACCCTAGAAGTTAGGCAGACTCTTAGCCAATGGAGACCTAGCCCACGTCCCACACCCCTACATCTCACAACCCCAGTGACCTCTTTTTAGCTGGATCTTGTCCCCACTCCTACCCCGACTCCAAGCCTCATAGTGGGTCCACCTCCTCCAGGATCAGAAGTGGATCCCCATCCTGAGGATTGAGTGCATCAGGCCTTTTTGTGATCCAGGCCTTGTGAGCTCACAGCCTCCTTGCTCTCCACCCGCCGCTCCATCCTCGCTGGGGAACCCATCAACCAGAGCCTGCCTGGCCCCCTCCCCTTCCTGCCTTGACCCTGCCTCTGGCTCTGTGCTTTCTGTCTGGACGACCTTCGCGTCTTTGAGCATGCGTGGTGTTTCCTATTCATGTCAGATACTTTCCCCCCTGCTTTCCCAGAGAACTCCTCTTGGTTTTCACATTTCAGCTCGGAAACCCTCCTCTCCTTGACTGCTTGCCTGCTGTTACCACCTCCCAGCCCTCCAGGCTGACCCAGGCACAGCCGCTTGCTTCCGTTTTCCTACTTACTGGGCACCAGTTTGTTTCTGATGCTTCAGGACAGAGATGCTGCCTCGTTCGCATCTAGAGTGGCTTTTGGAAAGAGTTCCACATTGACAGAGTGAGTGAATGGACAGATGGATGGATGCTTGACATTCATCTGGTGGCATAGAAGAAGTGGGTGGGGGAGCAGTGAAGGAAGGGGGTTTGGCAAGGAGGAAAGAATGAGAAAATATAGAGAAGAAAGTGAAGTGTTTGGGTAAAAGAAACACATGTATTTTGGCAGGGGATATTAGACACCGGTTCAATTCCTGAGTCGGGAAGAGCCGCTGGAGAAGGGATAGGCTACCCACTTCAGTATTCTTGGGCTTCCCTTGTGGCTCAGCTGGTAAAGAATCTGCCCGCAATGCGGGAGACCTGGGTTCGATCCCTGGGTTGGGAAGATCCCCTGGAGAAGGGAAAGGCTACCCACTCCTGTATTCTGGCCTGGAGAATTTCAAGGACTGTAGAGTCCATGGGGTTACAAAGAATCGGACACGACTGAGCGACTTTCACTTTCACTTCATTAAATTCCATTTTAGGAGAGAAAAGTCCTACACCCAAGCAGCACCTCAGCTCTTTCTTCTGCATCTGAATGAAGAATGAGGGTAGGAAGGGGCTCCAGACCCTAGAACCAGTATCACTCAGGAATCGACCCCCTCCCCACCCCTCCCGTCTCGGGGTTCACTTCCTGGGGCTCAGATGCCTGACTACTTCCTCCCCTGATATTAACTCTGTCCCTGCCCCTCTCCACCACACTCCCAACCATCACCCCCTACCGGAGACAAGTCCTTCCAAGCTTCTCTCTTGCCCAGGGTCTCTACCTTCCTCCTTCACTTCCTCCTGCCCCCTCCACCCTATCTTCCTCAGTTCATCACTTTCCCGTCTCCTAGGAGCTCCCCAGATGGTGCTGGTGGTAAACAACCTGCCTGCCAAATCAGGAGACATAAGAGACGCAGGTTCAATCCCCGGGTGGGGAAGATTCCCCTAGAGGAAGGCATGGCAACCCACTCCAATATTCTTGCCTGGAGAATCCCATGGACAGAGGAGCCTGGGGGGTATACAGTTCATGGGATCACAAAGAGTTGGACACGACTGAAGCAGCTCACATCATCCATCCTTTGGTCCAAATTCCTCACCAAAGATGGGGTGCCTCCACTTGTCAGCTTCCTAAAGGCCCCGCCAGTCCTGATAAGACGATCAGAACAAGAGACTTCCTTGGTGGTCCAGAGGTTAAGACTGTCTTCCAATGCAGAGCGTGCAGGTTCAATCCTGAGTCAGGGAGGTAACATCACACACTCCTCATGACCAAAAAAACAAAACATAAAATAGAAGCAATATTGTAACAGACTCAGTAAAGGCTTTAAAACTGGTCCATATTTTTTTTAATCTTTTTTTTTTTTTAAAAAGACAATCAGAACATTTATGAACAACCTTTAAACAACAACAACAAAAAACCTCCAAGGTATTCCGTTACCTCTCCTCAAGATTCCACTTTATGCCCCCAACACTGCAAGGCCTGGCCCGGAGCTGAAGATTAATGTCTCCGCGGGTCTCAGGTCAATGACTCATGGGGTTTTATCAGTGGAGGCAGAGTGGGAAAGGTAATGGAGAGTCAGTTCAAGGGACACCACCCCCTCCCTCCCCAGCCGCCTCCATCTGATCCTCTCTCCTTTGGTGTAAAGGAGCCCATGCACCATGGTTTATTTTTAATCTGTTGATTTTGCAATTAACAGAGAGAAGGCGCCTCTTTCGGATGGGCTGGTTCAGGGGTTCAAAGCAGCCAGCTCCCTTGACCCCTTTACCAGCCTCCGACGTCGCGGTGCGGCTGCCCAACTGGGAGAGATTTATACTTATTTTTCTATAATGGAAAACTCATTGCTGGACATCGAGTTACTCACTTAGATTTGTTTTCTTTGGAAGAAGCTGCCGGCGGGCGGGCTGGCGGGCGGGCAGCAGCGCCCCAAGCTGGGTCATTAACATGGCAGCAACAGCAACACAGACCTTTACAGCCGCTGCCTGTAAACCGTGGATAAAGTTCAAGCGTTTATTCTGTCTGAGGCCTCCCAGTGTCTATAAAAGCCCAGCACGATTATATGATCAGTGTCAAGACCCACTTTCCCCCTTTGTGCTCCCGGGCGCTTTCGTTGCCCTGTCCCTCCGTGTTGCCACCGCAGCTGCTCTGGCGCTAATAGCAACCCAAGGCACAGACGATTGGAGTGATCCTTGGGCTTTGTTTTAAACATGGTTTTTGCTTGTGTTAACTACCGCCTGGCTCTCTGACACCCGTGAATGAGGCTATGCGGGGCTGTCAATCAACAACAATAATAATGCCATCTGGGTTTGAATAATACTAATGAGAAGAAGAAGAAGAGGGATGCTGTGTATTAACATAGCACCTTTGTCCCAGAAGCTCAGAGGGCGTTTGAGAGAATAATTCATTCATGCTCGGAGCACTGCTTGGCAGTAGATATTATGATCCCACCACGGGGGACTGAGACACAGAGAGGGCAAGCGGCTGGCTCTGAGGTCACACAGTAAGTCAGGGGTGGCACAGATCACAGTCGCTGCGAGTCCCCCAAACCCTTGGCTCTGCAGGATCACACAGGTCTGTGCCTCTGTGCCTCTGGTTTGCCACCCTAGTTATAAGAGTTGTAAAACTCAGTTTCTCCATACTCATGGGGGGAGGAAGGAAAGGAAGAAATGAAAAGAATATTCTAGGGTGGAGGAGACCACAAAGATCGTCAGCACTATGGGAGAGCCCATCCGAGTCGGGGACAAGGCAGGGAGGGTGACTGGAGGCAGGGGTACCAGGCCGAGAGCCAGCTGGAATTTCCAAAGGCGCTGAGGGATGGCAGAAGGTTCTTCCCAAGCCTCTCATCGAATCCTTCCTCTCCGGCTCCCTCTCCGTTGCAGAGCTGGGGCTGACACCTTCTGCCCTAGAAGTGTGTCGTTTATGGTCTCATCTGTCCTTAGCCTTTGTCCCTGACCCAGTTTAGAGATGCTCTATCACCAGCACTGCCTCTGTGGTTATCAAGCTTCCAAGGCAAGCACTCCTGGCAAGAACCAAACAGATTCACAGTCCCTCCCCAGACCATCCAGGCAGAAAGCCCCTGTTTCACGTCTCTCCAGGCCAGAAGGAATTCTCCCTCTTCTCCATCTCTCGCCCCAAGTGAGGATGTGACCTTGCGAGAACTTGGGCTCCCGTCTTCTTTCCCTCCAGGCTCTGAGCTCCTCAAAGACAAAGCCCAACCTCTGTCCTGCGTTTGAGTCCCTTTTCAGTCTAATGGGTGCCACCCTGTCAGTGCTGGAGAAATCGGACTCGAAAGTAATTCAGGACACATTTTATCATAAGGATCTAAAATTCTTCATGTATTCACGTATGGAATGCCCATCCTAGGTTGCTATCTTTGTGAAAGCAGCTGGTTCATGAGATTTCTCCTATAGACAGAATTTGTTAGATCCTCCCAANTGCCACCCTGTCAGTGCTGGAGAAATCGGACTCGAAAGTAATTCAGGACACATTTTATCATAAGGATCTAAAATTCTTCATGTATTCACGTATGGAATGCCCATCCTAGGTTGCTATCTTTGTGAAAGCAGCTGGTTCATGAGATTTCTCCTATAGACAGAATTTGTTAGATCCTCCCAAGGAGGCAGTGTTTGTAAGGTAGGCCTTCAGGAATAAAAAGTCACCTGGATGATGGTATAGCCGTCACAAAAATGGATGACTTCTGGGCTTCCCTGATGGCTCAGTGATAACCTGCCTGCCGATGCAGGAAACACAAGTTCGATCCCTGATCCAGGAAGACCCCACAGGCCTCGGAGCAACTACGTCCCTGCCCCACAACTACTGATCCTGTGCTGAGCACGTGCTCTGCAGCAAGAGCAGCCACGGCAACGAGAAGCCCGAGCACCCCAGCTGGAGAGGAGCCGCTGCTCGCCAAAACTAGAGGAAAGCTCATGCAGCAGTGAAGACCCAAAGCCAAAAGTAAATAAAATTATCAAAAAACTGTGTCTTCTCTGTTCTCTCCTACTTTCCCTCTCCCTCCCTCTGCCCTTCCTTGCTTCATCCCTTCCAGCATCACACGATGACCAAGTGTGAGATTCTTGCACAAGGCATTCTGGACATTGGTTCTTGCCCTTAAGAAGTTTGAAATCCAACAAAAGATACACAACCATTCCTCCTTTTACTGTATGAGCCACAAGCAGAGGAGCCTGGCGGGCTACAGTCCTTGGGGTCGTAAAGAGTTGGGCACAACTAAGTGACTGATACACTACTGCATAAACTAAATGAGCCGCAGCGAGGACTTCCGGTCCTACTCCTAGGCAAGGAGAGTGAGTGAAGCTTTAGGAACAGTGACATGAACCCCAGATCCGATGGTGGTGGCCCAGGCGGTCAGCCGGCCTTGGCCCAATGTCCTGAAGCTACGATGCTTTCTGCACTTTTCCTTGCAGCTGAAGGACACGCTGGGCGCTTCTCTCGGAGGACAAGGCCTGGGGATTCATCTGGCCTGGGGCTGGATCTGTCTGTCCTTGGAGTGTTTTTCTAGAGAACACTCCCTCCCTTCCCACTCCTTACCCAGGGGACGGTCTTGACCTTCAGCCGAGACGAAGCTCCAAGGTCTCTGAAGCTCTGTGGTCCCTCTAGCAGACGGCCCACCACGAGGGGCAGAGGGCCCCAGGGCGCCTGCCCCCTTCTCTGGCTGCCCAGTCCTCACCGCATCACGGATTTTCCTGGAGGGAAATGGAGGAGTCCACACGCTCTTGGCTTGAAGAGATTCCACGCTGTCTGCACAAACAGAGCCTGGAGCCTCCGGGAGCGCCTTGCTCTCACCTCACCCCCAGAAAGCCTCCCTTCCCGGCCCCTGCAGACAGGCCGTGAATTGTGACTCTGACCGCCACACACTAATGTACTGTGGGGCTGAGGCTTGGGGTTTCTGCCTTGAAAAAAATAAATCCCTGCCTCTCCTCTCTGCAGCGGTCATGTGTGTCTCTGAGGATCCTGGCTCCCCAGGCGGCCCTGAGCGGCACAGACCAGGGGGCTCTCAGGAGGGACCGGCCTCATCAGGCATCAGGTGTCGCCATGTGGTCTGCAGACAGGGCGAGCCGACTTCCAGCAGCTCCACACCCAAGAGGAGCCGTCCACCACGCACGGATACCTCGCCACACTCTGGCCCCCCGCCCACCATGCCCCTTCTTTCCTGCTCTGCTTGGGGAGCTCCTATTCATTGTTCAACGCTTAGCTCTAAGGGCACTTGTATTAGGAAGATGTCCTTGGCTCCCATTTAGAGAGACACTGGCTTATCCCTTCTCTGGGCTCTTTAGAAGTGCCTCACTGACAGTGCTGAGGGGGCAGATTTAGGGTTGCCTGTTTAGTTATCAAGGCTTCCCAAGTGGCGCAGTGGTAAAGAATCTGCTTGCCAAGGCCGGAGACCCAAGAGACTCGAGTTCCATCCCTGGGTCAGGAAGATCCCCTGGAATAGGAAATAGCAATCCACTCCGGGATTCTTGCCTGGAAAATTCCATGGACAGAGGAGCCCATGGCGCTACGGTCTCTGGGGTCGCAAAGAGTCGGACACGATTGAGTGACTGAGCATATTTTAGATATTCCTTTCCTATCTAGACTATGAGCTGTCGAGGACAGCCCTCAGGAGACAGTTGCACAGGTTGTGCACTGCTCAACCCTCTGGGAGGCCGTTCACATTGTATTCTAAATACATCCTGCACAACTCTAAGCAGCAACTTTGGGGGTCATTGGATCTTATTGTTAATAGGGACTGGCACATAACCAAGTTTGTTTATTCAACCTCATATAGATATAGGGCCACTGCTCAGATTTTTACTCCTTCTGCCCTGGTCCCATAAAAGAGGGAAGAAACATGAGTTGGCCCAGCTCCCTTGCAACGAGAAGACGCCAATTCCCCTTGGAGACAGTATATTAGTTGTAGACCTAGAAAGAAACTCAAGGTCCCAATAAGCCCTCACATAGCTGATGGCTGGCCCAGGGATGTCAAAGGGGTTTCAGTTCATGGACCAAATCAGATTCAGAGAGAGTGACTCCCAAAGGGTGAACCTGGGAAGTCCTCTGTGGCAGTGCTGGAGGTCAGTGGGAAAAAAGCCCCACTGGATTTGTGAAGTCTGGTCCTGGAGCGGGGCTGGGAAATGGAGGCTGGTGAGCCCTGTGACTGCCGCTCCTGCAGTCTGGTCCAGAAATAGCGGCAGGGAGCTGTCAGACTACATAATAAGTGCCCCTGGCCTGTCCTGCACCAATGTTCTCAGGGTCCTGTGACTGGTACATGAACTTTTGTCCTGGTGCCTCAGTTTCCCACCTATGGAATGAGAGATCTTTCTCTCAGGGTTTTGGAAAGATGAAGTAGAGGGTCGAAGGGGGTCTTCTAATTTCCCCATGCCTCTCCAGGAAAAGAAATGGACTCTTTGGGAGACGGACAGACCCAGAACCCCTTTGAGCTCATCAAACAATATAGGATTCGTGCCCCAACTTCACACTGATGCCCACTGTTTTGTCTGCCACTCTGCCCACTCCTACATCCTGAGATTAGGAGAAAGTAAATATGGGAGGAAAGGCAGTTACAATATTACCAACAATGCTTCTGACCATTTGACATGCCATAGATGGGCATCGAGGGGTAGGGGCGCCCAAGGGCCATGGGGCCCTCTCATTTGGGCTCGATTCTGGGTCCTAATACTCCTCAGCCATGTGACACCAGGCAAACTGCTTTACCTGACTCTCCAGTGTCCTTGTCTACAAAAGGGGCTGACAGAGTCGTGAGGATCAAGTGAGTTAACACAGACATAGTGAACGGACTCGCGGACACAGGAGGGGAAGGAGAGGGTGGGGCAAAGTGAAAGAGCAGCATTGACACATGGACACTGCTATGTGTGAAATAAAGAGCTAGTGGGAAGCTGCTGCAGAGTGCAGGGTGCTCAGCTCAGTGCTCCGGGATGACCTAGAGGCGTGGGATGGGAGCGGCGGGGGGAGGTCCAAGAGGGCGGGGATATACATATATATATATAGTTGATTCACTTTGTTGTACAGCAGAAGCCAACACAACATTGTAAAGCAATAATACCCCAATAAATAAATATATATATATGTGTGTGTGTGTGTGTGTGTGTGATACTTACAGCAGAGCCTGAGTCAGGGCAGGTTCCCAGGATTACTGTTATTTGGCAGTTACTGTAACCATAGTCTTGCCTGGAGAATCCCAGGGACGGGGAGCCTGGTGGGCTGCCGTCTATGGGGTCGCACAGAGTCAGACACGACTGAAGCGACTTAGCAGCAGCAGCAGCAGCAGTAGCCATATAAGGACTTCCCTGGTGGCTCAGATGGTAAAGCGTCTGCCTACCATGCGGGAGACCCAGGTTCAATCCCTGGGTGGGAAGATCCCCTGGAGAAGGAAATGGCAACTCACTCCAATACTCTTGCTTGGAAAATCCCATGGAAAGAGGAGCCTGGTAGACTACAGTCCATGGGGTCGCAGAGTCGGACACGACTGAGAGACTTCCATACAATGCTGCTTTCCCAGCCCAAGGAGGAAGGGGCCATAGAAGCACTTGAGAATGGACCAGGGGTCACTCAGTAAACCAGCATGACCCCCTCCCCATCCCCCCTTGTTATCACTCTAATTTTCATGGCCTCAGCTCACACTGTCCTCACCTCCCATATTACTCCTTTTCTCAGGCGGTCTGCGCGTGAGTGAATGACCACAGGCCCCCAGCCTGCTCGACTCTCTGCAGGGAACCACCACACACCCGTTAGGCTCAGACACTCTGTCTTGGGTACCAACACTTAATAAAAGACCACGAGGGCACTGGTACCTGTGAGGTTTGCAAATTCCCTGGCCGGTGCTGTGAAGTGCTGGACAGCTTCTGTGCATGTTTGCTTATTTATTATTCTTTTATCAGATGCTAAGTTGACTATGGCAGCAAGATCTTGGAAGAAACAAGAGGGAAGCTTGCTTAGCCCTGGTGCAATTCCTGTGGACCAGCGTCCAGTGTGGAGCCCTGGGGATCGCGTGTAGAATGCCCCTCCCGCCCCTGTCTACCTGGCAATCCGTCCCCCTCCTTTCAAGCCCAGCACAACAATGACCTCTTTCGTGAAGCCTTCTTGATCATCCCCCAACCTCCCAGCAGTCTTGGGAACTTTCTTATGAATTCTTTTAGCCTTTAGTTTATAAGAGACTTTCTAATGATATGCTTTAATTGCTTATTACATCCTGAGCATCCTGCAAGCACGAAAATCTGCTCCGATAGCCAGAGCCTGATGTGGGTCTGCCTCACAGGAGGAGCTGACCGTGTCTGCAGTGACACCTCTCTGCCCACAGTACTTCTTTGGATTTTCTAAGCTGAAGAGTTGGTTTCAAGTATGAACCCCAGGCTACCAGACAGATTCAAAGCAAATATGAGGGAAGATGTGTTGACAAGTATAGACCTAGAACTTCAGAAAAACTCGCCAGAAATTGGCCTCCACAAATGACAGAGATGATTCGGTCATGATCACCTTTGGCAGTGGGGATGGACTGGCTGGTTCTCCACTGGCCTTCAGCTTCAGGAGTCTTTAAGCTGACTTCTGGGCTTACGTGGGTGCCTGTGGGCGCCCATGGGTGACAGATTCACCCACCTCTGCCTCTCAGTCGCCGTGGCACGCTGTGTTGGGTGTCCAGACCTGCCTTTCTGCCCAAGTTATAGCCTTCTTTGCAGCCAGGTTAAGTACCCCCTTCCCTGCAAAGCTGCTTCTGACCCACCCTATCCAAAGGGAACTCTTCTTTCTCTGGACTCTGGACAGCATGACACTGGCCAGGCTTCTCATTGGTTCGGGACTGTCACAGGGGAAATTCCTTTGAGAGAAGACGTTATTTCTCTTGGGGTCCTGGTTCGCTGCTCAGTGCTGAGCAGAGTTTGTGATCCTGGTGTGTGTGTGTACGTGTGTGTGTGCACGCGCACATGGGTGTATGTGTGGGTGTGGGTGTGCATGGGTGTGTGCATGCATGGGTATGTGGGTGCATGGCTGTGCGTGTGTGTGTGTGTTGGCGTGGCAACATAATATGTATAATCCGATTCAGAGACCCTGGTGTTACATCTGGAATAAAACGAACTCATTTCTGACATCTCGCAGCGCAAAAGCGCAAGGTCTCTGCCCCACTGAGGTCTCAAAGAAACAAAGCGGCCCCCCGAACAGGGTGGGGAGCCGACATTCCTTTCCTGCCTGCCGGCGCGCCCTCCCCTGCCCACTGCCCCGAATACAGAATGGAAACTTTCAGGGGAAAAGAATTCTGCACAGCTGTGTGAGAGACCACACAGATTCCCTACATCTGCCAGCGGCCGGCCGGTGAGCTCATTTCCCCGGGGGGCTGCTGTCTGAGCCTGTGGGGTCCTCTCCAGTCCACCTCGGGAGGGGCTGTGGAGGAAAGAGGAAGTGGCCCCAGGTGGGGCGAGACCTTTCTCACGTCAGAACGCTCATGGGAGACGTGTGAGGGAGCCCGCAGAGGGCTGCCGCGACCGAGAGGGCTGGCTCTCCAGAAGCCCCTTTGTCCATTCAGGTTGAAAGGAGGCATTATCGAACGCACAATGGACTTTAGAAAGATCTTCACTCCCGCCAGGTCCTCCTGCTCTCTCCCCAAAGTCAAAGTCAAGAAGCGATGGCTGGTTAGAAAGTCCCCTACAGGGATGCAGGCCTGGGCCACGGAGGCTTTCCAGCACGAAAAGTAATGTTTTCATGGGTACGTGCCCTATTGCCCATACGGAGACTTCACCCCTTCACTCGTGGTCCCTGATGCCCCAGTGGCTGTCTGGGAGAGGCAGGCAGGTAGTGCTGACATCCACCCTGGTACCCGAACAGGTACTGATGCAGACACTGACATGGGCAGAACATCCACCCTGACTTTCTCAACTGGAAGGTGAGGCTTACGGAGGCTTCCTGGGATTGCCCAAGTTCACACACCAGATCAGAGGCTCTTGCATTTGGCTCGTAAACCCGTGTGCTTTTCCTTTTGCAAAACTGTGACATGGTGTCTTACAAACCAGCAGCTTGTTTGTAAGCTGATTTTTTCTTCTCCTCCCACTTCTCGGGGCCTCTCATTTCCCATATCCTACGAAGCTCTGGGATTCTTGTGGGTGGGACACAATCTCTCCCCAAGTTGAGTTTGGGGTCCACATCTTGGCAGAGCAGCAGAGGACGGGGTTCAGACATACTCTCCAACTCCTTTGGAGTTGGCTATGTGGCTGTGGCCCCAGAGTATGGAGGACCAGAATGTAGGAGATCATGGTGTCCAGGCAGCCTGGCATCTCAGGTCAAGCTGTTGGGCATCACCTAACCAGGGCCCGGGTGTTTCCACCTGTAAAGTAAGGGGGCGGGGCCAGTGGTCTCCATGGACATGGCCAGCTCCCTGGCTTCCAGTGTTCCATGGCTGGACAGGAGACTGGGATGGAGAGAGTTTCCCTGAAGGGAGCCTGTGCCTCCGAGACCCTTCCCTCTGCTCTCGTTCTGCTGTTGGCCTGGAGCTGGCCTGGCCCTGCCTGGCTTGGGGACCGCTTTGTACATCATCAGCTGAAGGCTGGGTGAGGGCGGGCTGGGGCCAGCAGGGGGGAGACCCACTGGGGTATTTTTTTTCAGATGCATATGTCCCCTCTCAGGCAGCCCTTTCAGCGCTCGGGACAATGTGCTCTTTTTGTCCCCAGCTCTTTCAGCCGCCTGCTCATTCTCTTTGCATCTGCTGCCACACAGGACATTTCTTTCCACTCCAGGCTCCTGCCGAGGGGAGGGACCCTTGGCTGGCCCCTCTTTTATCTCTCACTGCCACATGGATGTGACTAACCCCATGTCAGAGGCTTTGAGGATGGAATGCCTGTGGCAGGAGTGAGCTGGAAGATGGAGGGGCTGGTTTTCCCCCGAGGAAACCGAGGCACAGCTGGGCAGGCGGGAGGGAGGTCCTGGGAGAAGGGCAGTCTGCCAGGAGCACTTGACCTTCATCCTCCTCCCAGAGGGATTCCCTGCCCCATTCAACATGTGAGCAGGTAAGGCAAGAACCCGGGCTCCCCGCTTTTCATGCTTGAAAAACTTGCAGTACCCATCACCCACTTTGGTTTCTAAAGGGTAAATTTTGGAGCCAGGAGGGTCACGGAGTGATCTCTTGGGGTCCCCTCAGGCCCCCATGTGTTCACATTGGAGGTCTTCTCCATCCAGGTGAAGAAGAAAAAGAGGGATGGCTAGGGAATTTGCAGGAGGTGGCCAAGGGCAGTACAGTGCACAGTACTAGCGGCCAGCTGGGTGAGATGGGAAGATTACACACGGGTCTTTACCTCACCCCAAACGTTTCTTAAGCATGCCTTGTCACCATGCTACCCCAGCATGGTCCAACAGCAAAGAAGGATGAAATGGGTGGAGTTCCGAGGAGGAGAGGTCTTTCCTCCCTGCGTGGCTTGTAGCCACACATCTGTAATCTCTGCACAAGGAGGTGATGCTACCAAAGCCGAAGGCTGTCTGCACGGGAGGGCGTGGTCAGGCACCTCCCTGGCTCCCATCTGGTGCTAGCAGCGAAGGCAGCCCCACGTTTCCAGATAGGGCTGCCCTGGGTCCCCTGTGGCTCTCGGGGCCCACAGGAGTCCTTCTCCCTCACTTCAGGCCCCTTTCCTACTTGCTAGAGTCACCTTGTGGATGCCCATCTTCACTACGACATTCCGGCCCATGCAGACGGCTTCCGGACAGTTCCTGCAACTTCAGAGTCGGTCTTTCTGGTCTCCTCCCCCCGTCCCCGACCAGTCCACCCCTCACTCCTCCTGGCCTGCTTCCCTGCCCACCACCCTAAAGAAAAAAGCCTGGGCCTTGTCCAACAAGGCCCCCTGTCCCCTTTAACAAGCGGAGTGTGCTGGCATTGCGATTGGTGGTCTTCTCCCTGAAGGTGGTTAATTGGTACAGAATGTAGACTTCAGTTGTCTTGCCAGCCCCGATGAAAACGCAGCTGGCAGGTAGCCGAGACGGAGGAATTTGTCATAGGTTAGATCAGCCCCAGCTCTAAGAACCGAATGTACGGCTTATGCAAATAGTTTTGCTTAGCATGGATCCTCTGTTCCTCTCCCCCCTCAGTAGCCCCCCCACAACTATTTTTCCCCCTGAAGGGTGGAGAGGGAAGCAGGGGTGGGGGGCCGAGGGCGAGGGGGGTGCGGACAGAGGAAGGAGGCAGAGAGAGCCCTTGCTTGCCAGATCTCATTCTCCATCAGAAAGGAGCAAATTGCTTTCCCTAAAAAAAAGAAAAGGGCAGGGGAAAAAGAAGACAAAACACCCATCCTTTGGGCTAATGTACCGAGCATTTGAAAGCTGAATGGCTCAGTAAGAAAGGCCAGCCATGAGTGTATTTGGAGAGACTGTTATCCCCATCAAAACCCATTCGTACTCTCTGGGAGGCCTGTGGAGCACCTGGGTGGGGACTTGGAACACAGGCATCTCTTCCTCACTTTGCCGTGATGGTGTCACCTCCCCAACTCTGCCTTGGTGTCCGACCATGGCAGATGCTGACCCCAGCCTCGGGTCACCCACAGGTCCCAGCAGAGAGACGGCTGCAGCAGCTACTCTCAGCATGTGTATCCGGCAGACAAGCCGGTTCCAAGCTGTGTGATTCAGGATACACCGCTTAACCTCTCTGAGCGACGGTCGCCTCCTCTGCAAAAACAAGGGTAGAATGGTTTCCTCAGGTGGAAGAACTACACCTGGCACATAGTAAGGGTGAAATGATTCCCTAATAAGAATGAATAAAGCAAGATAACAAGAGAAGGTAATGAACATGCTTGCTGCCTGGTGAGTCACAAGTAGTCAAATGTTGGCTGAATCTTGCCTGGCTCCTAAGGATGGTGAAAAGACCAAAAACTAATCAAGAGAAAGGGTGAATTTCAAGGCGTCAAGTTGGTTCAACCCTGGTTGTACTGAAGATGGAGGGTGGGTGTGGGCTTGGGAAAGAAAACCTTGAAGTCGATCGAGGACAGGGTTCTTCAACCTCAGCTACTGACATCTGGGACTTGGTGGTTCTTTGTTGGTGGGGGTGGGGGCTGTCCTGCACCACCTGGGATGGCGAGTGTCCTCTACCAACTAGATACCTATAGCGGCTTCCCCAGTTGTGAAAGCCAAAAAGGTCTCCCCTCCAGGCCAACTCTAGGGCACTGCTGGTGGGGGCGTAAGTGGTGCAACTGCTATGGAAAATAGTATGGAGATTCCTCAAAAAATTAAAAAGAGAACCAGCATGCAATCCGGTGACCCCACTTCTGGAAATACAGCCAAATGAACTGAAAGCAGAGTCTCGAAGAAGTATCTGCACTCTCGTGTGTGCTGCAGCACTATTCACGGCAAGAGGAAGAACAGCTTCAGGATCCATCAATAGACGGGTAAACAAAGACAATGTGGTCTATGCACACAATGTAATCGCCTCAGCAGAGAGACTTCTGTCGTATGCTACAACATGAATGAACGTGAATGAGACATTCATGCTCAGTAGCTCAGAGGTGACCGACTCTTTGTGACCCCATGGCCTGTAGCCCACCAGGCTCCTCTGTTCTTGGGGTTTTCCAGGGAAGAATACTGGAGTGGGTTGCCATTTCCTCCTCCAAGGGATCATCCCAACCCGGGGATCATACCCATGCCTCCTGGATCTCCTGCGTTGGCTGGCAGATTCTCTATCACTGGGCCACCTGGGAAGCCGATTGTTAACAAGGTGTGTGTGCGTGTGTGCATACTAAGTCACGTCTTTGTGATCCTAAGGACTATAACCCGCCAGACTCCTCTGTCCATGGGACTCTCCAGGGAAGAATCCTGGAGTGGGTGGCCATGCCCTCCTCCAGGGGACCACAATACTGCTATCTAAACTTCAGACTTGACAGAGATTTCCCCAGTTGCCCCAGTAATGTCCCTTATTGTGAAAGAAAACACAGAAAAAAAAAAAAAAAAAAACACATTGCATTCCTTTATCACATCTCTAATTTAGTCTCCTTTAATCTAGACCAGTTCCTAAGTCTCTCTTTGTGTTTTCATGCTGTGGACAATTTTGAAGAGTAGAGCGCAATTTGTTTGTAGACTGTCCTTCAAGTTGGGTTTGTCTGGTGATTAGATTACACGTACTTGGCAGGAACTCCACAGAAGTGAAGTTGTGTTCTCTTAAATATATCATCTTAGAGGCATATAAAATCAAGTTGTCCCATTACTGCTGATGTTAATTTTGACTACTCTTTTAAGATGATGTCTGCCAGGCTTCTCCACTGCAAAATGACTATTTTGCCCCCTTGTAATTGGTAAGAGTCTTATGGGTAGACATTGAGAGTATATAAAATTTGAATACTCCTCAAACCTTCCCTCATTGGTTTAAGCTTCCATTGATGTTTCTTGCCTAGAGCAATTATTACGTTGGTGCCAAGGGGTGATTTTCTAATTTCATCGTTTCTTCTACATTTATCAGTTGACTTTCCATGCTAAGGGCTTCCCTGGTAACTCAGCTGGTAGAGAATCCAGCTGTAATGCAGGAGACCCCGCTTTGATTCCTGGGTTGGGAAGATCCCCTGGAGAAGGGATAGGCTACCCACTTCAGTATTCTTGGGCTTCCCTTGTGGCTCAGCCGGTAAAAAATCTGCCTGCAATGTGGGAGACCTGGGTTCGATCCCTAGGTTGGGAAGATCCCCTGGAGAAGGGGAAGGCTACCCACTACAGTATTCTGGCCTGGAGAATTCCATGAACTGTTCATGGGGTCGCAAAGAGTTGGACATGACTGAGCGACTTTCATTTTCCATGCTAAGGAAGAGCTTTTCTCTCTTTATTCCTCTCCTTCCTTCCTTCTTTCTTCCATTCCATAAGTATGGGTTCTTTGTTTACCTTTTTAAAATTAATTTTTGGGGGAGTACAGTGGTTTTACAATGCTGTGTTAGTTTCTGTTGTACAGCAAGATTCATGGGTTCTTCATTATATCTTTAGCAGTATTATTCATTTTGATGTTCAAGTTGTTCTAGATTCTGTAAGACCTTCTTTAATATTGGAAAAGAAGGCTGAACGTTACACACTTGTGTGCATTCAGTTATTTTTAAGGGGGGATGTTTAAGTTGTAAATCAAATGTTGAACCATGGCCTAAAATTCACCAAGGAAAGAGATGTCATGGTTGAGTAGCCAAGCCTTGAAAAAAAAAAGGGATTGAATGCTTTGAACCTGAGTGTTTGTGTGGGGCTGGGAAAGAGCAGCTCTGGGAAGGCAGTCCTTAAAGACCAATGAGTCTGTGAACTGTGGAAACCTCTCTGATATGACGGGAGGTTTGAGTTTCCTGTTTCACTCAGGTCATAGCTGAAGGTTATTTGTTTAACCTTTTCCAGGAGCTGAGTCTGATGGCCCGTGCAACCCTTCCACTCTTGTGTTTATTCTGATTCGTATCCAGTTGACTTCATTTCCCCCCCGCTTCTTCCTCCACACCTGCCCCCAACCACCAGGAAACGGAGCCCTCTGGCTATCACCGTGATGCTGAATGAATTATTTGGAAACAGTTTCTTCAAGCTTGTGGAATGGCATTTGCAACTTCTGGAGTTGGTTCATGTGAAAAATACAAATGAAAATTTAGTGGGTAGGAGAGCCCGAAGGTAACCCACCAAAGGGGTCCCCAACCTCTGGGATCTTAACGCCTAATGATCTGAGTGGAGCAGATATAATAATAATAGAAGGAAAGTGCTCAGTAAATGTAATGTGCTTGAATCATCCCCAAACCATCTCCCCCTACCCTGTCCTTGGAAAACCTGTCTTCCACAAAGCCAGTCCCTGTTGCCAAAAAGGTTGGGGACTGCTGCTCTATAGGGCTGCTAATGGTGTGCCCCTCGGCACTGGGCAGAACTTGAAAGGTTCATTCACTGTCCACCATCATCCCACCTGACCTTTAGGTAAATCTACACTATATTGGTGCCAGCTGGCAGGGAGCTGTTTCTCATCTTAAACTGGGCTCCACTAGGGGAATAATGACATGCTTGAAAACCACTTGGAAAAAATGATTAAACACAGGCATCTAAATTGGTTTAACCTCTTTGGGCCAGGGCAGAGGACAACCAGTCATAGACACCTAGGTAACCTGCATTTGGTGGACTCTCCAGACAGAATGAAGAGGTGGGGCATGGGAGGAGGCAGCCTCATTCCCTCTTGGTCACCCCTGGAAACCGGGCTCCATGGCCAGGCAGCACAGGAATTTGCCCACATGTTCTCAAGAGGCCAAGGAGCCTGCACTTCAGCGGTGGCATTTAGATATTCCTCTGAAGTGCTAATGAAGACTCGATCTCAGGATCACTAACAAAGTGAGCCCCAAGGAACTGGTGCCTTCCAATTGTGGTGCTAAAGAAGACTTTTGCGAGTCCCTTGGACAGCAAGATCAAATATGTCAATCTTAAAGGAAATCAACCCTGTATACTCATTGGAAGGACTGGTGCTGAAGCTCAAGCTCCAATACTTTGGTCGCTTGATATAAAGAGCCAACTCATTGGAAAAGACTCTGATGCTAGGAAAGATTGAGGGCAAGAAGAGAAGGTGGCACCAGAGGATGAGCTGGTTGGATGGCATCGCTGACTCAATGGGTATGAATTTGAGTAAACTCCAGGAGACAGTAACGGACAGGGAAGCCTGGTGTGCTGCAGGCTATGGAGTTGCAAGGAGTCAGACACCTGAGAGACTGAACAACAAAGTTCTCAGACTTGTTAATGGATCACTCCCTCGGAAGACCAGGGACAGCAGCACCAAACAAATGGCTCGAAGCACCCAGAAAGGAGTTATTGCCTCAGCTGAAAGACTTCCAGGGAGAGACAGTTCTCGGTTCTCCTCCATGGCACATTTCGCTCACACAGTTTTCTGGCCGCCAGTACATTGGCTCCATCAACCCTCCATCTCTCCAACTGATTTTAACCTAGTTTCCAGCTCATCACCCTTCTCAAAAGAAATATCCAAAGCCCCTCTCTCCTTTCATGTTATTCCCCTCTTCTTAGATGAAGAAGAAAAGGAAACTGGGGGTCAGAAGGGTGTGGAAACTGATAAACAGGCTGCCAGGTCGCCTTGTTGAGTGGTTCTTGCATTTAATCCTC
The DNA here is from genome assembly GCA_006410635.1 of Cephalophus harveyi. NCBI lineage: Eukaryota > Metazoa > Chordata > Mammalia > Artiodactyla > Bovidae > Cephalophus > Cephalophus harveyi. The sequence goes on along the minus strand of SJYT01061338.1, from coordinate 880,017 downwards.
ACAACAAACGGGTAAAGCTAAGGGAACTGAGAGTTGGAGAAAATGTGTGATTTACCAGACTTTGAGAGCCAACCCTCCTCCCACGTGCTGAGCTATGTCGGATGAGTCAGAGGATGGGCTTATGGCCATAGCCTGGCTACGGGTTTTCTATACAACTTTCAGTAAACCATAGAATTTCTCTGAGTCTATTTTCTCAACAATACAGTAGAGACTTGTTTGTATGGATACAAATGTATATGTAGAAAGATAGATATGACTATAGTGACCCTAGTGGAAAAGAGCCTGCCTGACAAAGCAGCTAGATGTAAGAGACGTGAGTTTGATCCTTGGGTCAGGAAGATCCTCTGGAGGAGTTGGACAGCAAGATCAAATATGTCAATCTTAAAGGAAATCAACCCTGTATACTCATTGGAAGGACTGGTGCTGAAGCTCAAGCTCCAATACTTTGGTCGCTTGATATAAAGAGCCAACTCATTGGAAAAGACTCTGATGCTAGGAAAGATTGAGGGCAAGAAGAGAAGGTGGCACCAGAGGATGAGCTGGTTGGATGGCATCGCTGACTCAATGGGTATGAATTTGAGTAAACTCCAGGAGACAGTAACGGACAGGGAAGCCTGGTGTGCTGCAGGCTATGGAGTTGCAAGGAGTCAGACACCTGAGAGACTGAACAACAAAGTTCTCAGACTTGTTAATGGATCACTCCCTCGGAAGACCAGGGACAGCAGCACCAAACAAATGGCTCGAAGCACCCAGAAAGGAGTTATTGCCTCAGCTGAAAGACTTCCAGGGAGAGACAGTTCTCGGTTCTCCTCCATGGCACATTTCGCTCACACAGTTTTCTGGCCGCCAGTACATTGGCTCCATCAACCCTCCATCTCTCCAACTGATTTTAACCTAGTTTCCAGCTCATCACCCTTCTCAAAAGAAATATCCAAAGCCCCTCTCTCCTTTCATGTTATTCCCCTCTTCTTAGATGAAGAAGAAAAGGAAACTGGGGGTCAGAAGGGTGTGGAAACTGATAAACAGGCTGCCAGGTCGCCTTGTTGAGTGGTTCTTGCATTTAATCCTCACAACAAACGGGTAAAGCTAAGGGAACTGAGAGTTGGAGAAAATGTGTGATTTACCAGACTTTGAGAGCCAACCCTCCTCCCACGTGCTGAGCTATGTCGGATGAGTCAGAGGATGGGCTTATGGCCATAGCCTGGCTACGGGTTTTCTATACAACTTTCAGTAAACCATAGAATTTCTCTGAGTCTATTTTCTCAACAATACAGTAGAGACTTGTTTGTATGGATACAAATGTATATGTAGAAAGATAGATATGACTATAGTGACCCTAGTGGAAAAGAGCCTGCCTGACAAAGCAGCTAGATGTAAGAGACGTGAGTTTGATCCTTGGGTCAGGAAGATCCTCTGGAGGAGGGCATGGCAACCCACTCCAGCATTCTTGCCTGGAGAATCCCATGGACAGAGGAGCCTGGCAGGTTACAGTCCATAGGGTCACAAAGAGTCAGACACGACTGAAGTGAATTAGCATGCATGCATACATCTATATGGATATCCAGATACATTTCACATATGTTTTTGTGTATCCATTTCTATATATCTCTTAATTTACCTACTTACCTATCATCTATTATTATCTGTCATCCTTTATCTACCATCTATCTATTATGTACCATCATCTATCTATTATCTATCATCTATCTATCTATCATCTATTATATATCTATCATCTATCTACCTGTCTATATATTATTGATCTTCTATTTCCCTCCTAGAAAGGATTTGAAGAGCCTCCATCTCCTTATCTCCTGCTTCGTAGTCAACTCACTTCAGTTTGCCTTCTATCTCATCACTCCAGGAAACAGCTTTCTTTAAAGTCATCAGTGACCTTCATGTTGCCAGTTTCAATGGATACTTAAGGAAGATCACCTGGAGTAGGAAAGAGCAGCCCACTCCAGTTTTCTTGCCTGGGAAATCCCATGGACAGAGGAGCCTGGTAGGCTACAGCCCATGGGTTTGGAAAGCATCAACCTGATTGAGCACACACGCATCATAGTTCTATTTCTAATTTTTTGAGGGCCCTCCACAGTATTAACCACAGTGGCTGCACCAGTTCACATTCCCACCAACAGTGCATAAAGGGTCCCTTTTCCCCCACATCTTTCCCAACACTTGTTATTTCTTTCTCTTTTTTTTGATAATAGTCATTCCAGCAGGTGTGAGGTGATACCCCACTGTGGTTTTGGTTTGCATCTCTCTAAAGATGAGTAATGTGGAACACACTTTCCTGTACCTATTGGCATCTGTGTATCTTCCTTTTGTATGGTGTAAGATAATGGTCCAGTTTGATTATCTGGCATGTGTCTGTCCAGTTTTCCCCAACACCATTTGTTGAAGAGGCTCTTCTTTCCATATTGTATATTCTTGGCTCATTGTCAAAAATAAATTAACTGTAAACACATAGATCTATTTCTGGGCTCTCTAATCTTTTCCATTGATTTATGTGTGTGTTTTTCTGCCAATACCATACTTTTTTTGATTACTATAGGCTTGTAATATAGTTTCAATGAAGAATGCAATGAATAGAAACATCATGCCCCCAATTTTACAAGTCAGAAACTATGTCATTCTCGACCAATCATCACCCTCCCTCCATATCTACTCTGTCGCCAAGTTCTAAGTGTGCTCTTCATGGCCATCCTCATGGTCCTACTCGACTAACAACACCTCTTCCATGGACTATGCTGACCTTCCAAATCACTCTGGTTCCCCTCCACTGCAGTCAGAGTGATCTTTATGAATTTGAATCTGATAATGTCATTCTTTCAGCTTAAGATCTTTGGTAGCTTCCCTCACTCCCATTGAAAAACTTAAAATCCTTGAAGTGAAGTGAAGTCGCTTAGTCGTGTCTGACTCTTTGCGACCCCATGGACTGTAGCCTACAGGGCTCCTCCATCCATGGGATTTTCCAGGCAAGAATACTGGAGTGGGTTGCCGTTTCCTTCTCCAGATCCAGGGATCGAACCGGGGTCTCCCACAGGATAGGCAGACGCTTCACTGTCTGAGCCACAAGGGAAGCCCTGTTAAAATCCTTAACCTGACCCATGAAGCTTTCCAGGCCTTCTCCTCCTGACTTCTCTGTGCTTTGCAACCACAGTTCACATTCTGTGGGCTCCAGCTACACTCCCCTTCTTTCAGGTCTCTGAATCTGCTGTAAACCCATCTTTCCACAGGGCCTTTGCACTTACTTGCTCTTCCTACAAACTGAATTACCACTCTCTTTTCATCTAGGCAAATCCTACCTTTACTTTTATGTTTTTTTAAGAATTCATTTCAATCATAACTTCTTCAGGGAAGCCTTCTGTGACCTCTGTGGCCCGGCTGAATCTCTCTGTTATGTATTCTCATAGCATTAATGACAGTAGAAATTCCTTTCACCAGCCTCCCCTTAACTGACTTCCAGATTCACCCATGCTTTCCATCTCTCTGTGATTCGTACCCACGGTGCTCTGAATGCTGGAAGCAGGTAGGCCACTCTTTAACATGACTAAATATTTCTGTTTCTCTCTTGTTTAGTGTTTGCTTTTCAAGAGTCATTTTTGTGCTTATTCCTAAGCTGATTCACTCTAGTTGTGTGTGTTATTGTAATTTACATAACTGAATTAAATATTATGTAAGCCAATGAAACATGAGTATAAAAAGCATTCATCTGTACGAGAACCAAACTGAGTCATTTGGGAAGACTTGACAAAGGTAAGGCCCCAGTCTTGCTTAGGAGTGAGTGAAACGATCGTCACTGTTTGGAAAGGAGATGATCAAACTGCAGAAGGGTTGTGTGGGTTTCTTTTCAAGTCTTGTCTTTAACTTCATCCTCCCCTTTCAAGAAATGAAAACAGGAAATCACAGACGATGTATTAAGGGTGTGTTTTACACAAGAAAGATGGCAGAGAAAAGGCGTTGACTCTGCATCAAAAAGATGTGTGTGTGTGAGTGTGTACACACCCGTATACATTTCATGTTTACACTCATATTCATGGTTTGTTTCTTTTCTTATGATTCCTTCCTCCAGAGCAAACCTTCATGCAGGTAGAAACATAGAAACCTCATCAGGACTCATCATAGAGTTCAAGAAGCTCAGAGTAAACAGAAATGTGGGCTTTTTGTTCAGAGTGTATTAGGAATTTCAAGATGGTGACACCAGAGCATTCAATCAAGTGTGGGGCCCACCTCAGTGTGGGACCCCGTGACCTGCTCAGGCCACATCCCCGTGGCACTGGCTCTAGTCCCCATGTCCTGGCACAGAATTTGGCAGGTGATAAATGATTCTTTCACTCAATAGGTATTTATCGAAGGTCTTCCATGTGCCAAGCACTGCCCTAGACTCTGGAAATATAGTACAGAACAACAGAAAAAAATTCTGGCCCTCATGGAGCTTAATTCCTATTATACAGGGTTGGGGAGTCAGGGAAGATACATGATAAACAATAAATAAAATATATGGCATTTTAGGGGTTTCCCAGGTGGTGCTGGTGATTAAAAATGTACCTGCCAATGCAAGAGATGTAAGAGTACGATCCCTGGACTGGGAAGATCACCTGGATGAGGACATGGCAACCCACTCCAGTATTCTTGCCTAGAGAATCTCATGGACAGAGGAGCCTGGTGGGCTACAACCCATGAAGCTGCACAAAGTGGGACATGACTAAAGTGACTTAGCACACACACACATGGCATGTTAGATGGTGTTAAATAAGCAGGAAAGAGGAATGGGGAGTATGACAGATAATAAACATAAATGCAATGAACGTCTAACCAAAACTCAAAGAAGAATAAATGGCAAAATAGCATCAAAATAAAAACCTGACCCAAGGAAAATAAGAATATAAACAAAAATCAAAACCAGGAAAAGACTCAATCAATTTGAGCAAATTGATCAATTGAGCAATTTGATCAATCAATCAATCAGTTTGAGCTACACATTTGGCTCTGAGCTTCCTTGTCACCGAAGGAAAACATGCGAGATACCACCAGTCACATCGTTCTCGCTTTTTTTAATATTCATTTATTTCTTTGGCTGTGCTGGGTCTTCATTGCTGTGCACAGCATCTTCAGTCTTCGCTCTGGGATGCAGGCTATTTAGTCGTGGCATGTGAACTCTTAGTTGCGGGATCTAGTTCCCTGAACCGGGCTCAAATCCCTTGCATTGGGAGTGCAGAGTCTCAGCCACTGGACCACCAGGGAAGCCCACATCGTTCTTATCATCAGAAAGGCGGAAGCACACCAGTGTCCCAGGGGTAAAGAGAGATACCAGTCTTCGTCTTCCTCCCTGACAGAATCGAGTGAGATGGCAGCTGTGAAAATAACCTGAATAAATGCAAAGTACTATGATACACAGAGAGGCATTAGCATTAGAATTCTTTCCCAGATGAAAGAGAAAATTTTTCATTGTGACATCTTTGTTTTTCCTGGAAGGGTGCTCAGGAAATTCACCTTTGCAGGCAAAGTAACTTTCAAATCAGCTAAAGTTTAGGTGTTGGAATCCAACCATCACTTCAGCCCACAACGATGTCAACCAGTCCGTACAAGTTCCACCATGTCCTTTCCTGACCTTTACCAGAGGAAGGAGGCCGCCCAGCAGCAGTCGGGCAGACCCTAAAGATGCCCTGGTTCTCGGGAGGATGGAGGCTGGAGGTGCTGGAGCCTTTTCCGGCTGTTCTGCCGTCATAACCCCGAGGCCCCAGCGGATCCATCCTCGGTGACACAGACAGGACTTGTGAACAGAGAGACCTGGAGCCAAGACAGTGCTGCTAAGGGCGGAGAAAAGGAGCCACACCATCCTCACCTTCCTGATATTTTATTTCTGTCTTCCTCTTGTCCTGGTTTGCCGCCATCTCTTGGTGTTTCTGTGTTCCCTTCTCACCAGCGTCACCACCATCACGGACTTACAGGAAGTCCTACGTCCTCTACGTTTCACAGAGACAAGACAGTTCAGCAGCACAGACATAGGCAGGCTTGTTTTGCCTTTCTTTGTGGCTGTTATCCTGTGTCTGTGTGTCTGTCTCCCACACACAGACACACCAAATACAGACCTGTGTATACTTCAGAGACAGAAAAAGAGAGGGTTTGATGGGAAACCAATAAATAAAAATACCAGCTACCTTGACTAACAGACTGTCTTTCATCTAGATGGAAAAAAAAAAACAAAACCATAAAACCTCATTAGATCAGAAGCACCTTAGAACTCTAAATGGGGCTCGAAGAAATTCATTTTGTGGCTATTTGAAACATTAAACAATGAGCCACCTGTCTTAGACTCTTATATTGCAAACGTCAAGCTCTAGAGACCAGCGACAGCCAGAGAGGGAAAGATCTGAGTGTTTCACCAAAGATGTCACCAGACTGTTGATCTGCTGCCATTTGAAGCTCCCCCCTAAAATGTGAACGAGAGAGCATGCCCACCAGGGACTGGTGTCAACAACTGACTCGGGCCCCTTCATGGGTACCCACTTTGGTATCAAAGAGATACCTTTAATGAAAGGAGAGCTTGCTGCGGGGCTTCTATTTTAGACTTCATACTAGTAAATATAACTCTGTAGACACGGTCTTGCGGCTGGGACCAGCTCGCGCTGCAGAGGGGCTGTTTGAAGTGCACCTTCAGCGTGGTCTTTGAAGCTCTGAGCTGCGGTGCGTGTGGTCATGTCTCTTTCTTTCTCTCTGCCATGGCGGAGTTGTCAACTGCTCTTCAGTTGCTTATATAACACCCACCTGAACAGGGCGAGGACCTAGGGGACCACTGTGCTGGACTCGTGGGTGGCCGTCCTTGGTATTGGAAGACAGCAGCATCCCTGGCCTCCAGCCACGAGATGCTTATAGGTCTGCCCGAGGTCGTGACAGACGAAGAAGTCCCCAGGCATCACCAAACATTCCCCTGGGGAGTGAAACTGTCCCCCGCTGAGAACCTCTGCTGAGAGTGCTTCTCTCAACATCCCTCATGCTTTATTAAGTAGGATTGTAAATTTCATTCCAAGACTCACTGATCTCGAAATTAAACTTACAGTTTTCAAAGGGGAAATATGGAGGGAATTAATAAATTAAGAGACTGGAATGAACACACATGCACTACTATGTAAGAAGTAGATAACTAGAGATCAAATCAGATGGCAGAGGAGAAGGATGTGCGCTCGCCACTGCAAGAGCACAGAAGTCGCAACTAGCTATTGAACAGCCATGGACAGAAGGAACCTGGAACCCCCTGAAGAAAGATACCCCATGTCCAAAGACAAAGGAGAAGCTGCAATGAGACGATAGGAAGGGCACGATCACAATAATATAGATAACTAACAAGGACCTACTGTATAGCACAGGGAGCTCTATTCAATATCCTGTAATTAGCTATATGGGAAAAAAATCTGCAAAAGAATGCATGTATATATATGCATATATATATATATAGTTGTGTTAGTCACTTAGTCGTGTCTGACTGTAACCCTATGGACTGTAGCCCACCAGGCTCCTCTGTCCATGAAATTCTCCAGGCAAGAATAATGGAGTGGTTTGCCATTTCCTTCTCCCATATATATACATAAATTTGAAGGGCCTCCTGTAAATACTACAGTTCACCCATGTCCCTCTCAGATGTGGCATCTGAATGAGTGTTGCCAGAGAAAACTTAGACCGAATGGTACTTGGGTAATCTCATATTTTCTACCTTTCTAATAGTAATGAGTATTCCAATAGTAATACATAAATAGATGTGAGTGTGTATGCTCAGTTGCTCAGTCGTGGCCAACTCTGTGACCCCCATGGACTGTAGGCCACTAGGCTCCTCTGTCCATGGGATTCTCCAGGCAAGGATAGTGCAGTGGATTGCCATTTCCTCCATATATATATATACATATGAACTGATTCACTTTGCTGTACACTTGAAACTAACACAACGTTGTAAACAACTATACTCCAATAAAAATTAATATATATATAAATTTTAAAAATTAATTTTGTTTAGATATTTGTTGATTGATATTATGATTTTTTCTTTAACCTATGAATCAACTCAAAAGGTATTAAATTCTAAACGTTGGCTGCCTTTTCTTGTTGCTCAGCCTTTAAGTCATTTCCAAGTCTTCGCGACCCCGTGGACTGCAGGCCACCGGGCTCCTCTGTCCTGCACTGTCTCCTGGAGCTTGCTGAAAATCACGTCCATGGAGCCGGTTACACTATCTCACCACTGCATCCTCCGCTGCCCCTTTCTCCCTCTGCCTTCAGTCTTTCCCAGCATCAGTGTCTTTTCCAACGAGTCAGCTCTTCGCATCAGGTGGCCAAAGGATTGAAACCTTTTTTAGTTACCTTTTCCTTGTTCATTTATAACTGGCAACCCACTCCAGTATTCTTGCCTGGAGAATCCCATGGATGGAGGAGCCTGATGGGCTACAGTCCACGGGGCCGCAAAGAGTGGGACACGACTGCGCGACTTAACTAACAACTAACTAGACTGTGGTTGGGGAAGGTGGGCTCTATGATCCTTATTTTTTTGGCACTGTGTGGGGAATTGCTTTGTGGCTGAGTACCTTGTCAGTTCCTATAACGATTTCTTACATGTTTGAAAAATGTGTCTTGTTTTACTGTTGGGTACAAGATTCTAAACTGGTCTGTTAGATCAATTTTGTTCATTGTGTCATTTGAATCTTAGACATTGTTGCCAATTTTTATGTCATCTGATCCATCACTCACCAGAAAGGTGTGTTTTTAACTCTGCAACCATTTGTCAGTTCCTCCCTGAAATTCAGCCATTTTGCTTTTTTGCATTTTGAGTGTCTAGAATAAATAAATGCAAATTTGGGTTGGTTATACCTTCCTGATGAATTGTTCCTTTTATCACAATATGATAACTCTTTTTGCCTTAAAGACATTTACTCTGCTACAGCCTTACAGCTAGTTTTGTTTTGATTAGTATTTGCTTAGTATACATACATCTTTTTATCATTTACTTTCAATTTTTTAGAATCCTTCTGTTGTAGGTATATATTTTGAAGGCAGCATAAGTAAGTTTTCTTTCTATTGCTTTCACATTGAACCTGACAATTGTCTTTTAACTAATGAGTGTAATCCACCTAAATTCATCGTGTTTCTTCAGACACAGAGAACAGACGTGTGGTGGCCAAGGAGGAGGGGAGTGGTGGAAAGATGGACTGGGAGTTTGGGATTAGCTGATGCAAGCTATTATATATAGGATGGATAAACAACAGGTCCTACTCTATAGCACAGGGAACTATATTCAATATTCAAAGAATACGAGAAAGAATGCATATATTTATATTTATGTATAACTGGTTCACTTTGCTGTATAGCAGAAATTCGCATAACATTGTAAATGAACTGTACTTGAATGAAAGATATATATATTTTAAAGTTACTGTGTTTCTTAATATGTTTATATTTATTTCTACCATTTCTTTCTGTACTTTCTGTTCACTCTTCATTTTCATGCCTTTTCTTCCTCTTTTCCTGTCTCTTTTGGATTGTTCAAGACCTCCATATTTCTCTTTTTCCCTCAACTAATTTAGAAATTGCATGCTCTGTTTCTGCTCTTTCAGGGGTTAGCCTGAAACTTTTGTCAAGCCAGATTCTAAAGTTAATATTTGTACCCTCTTCCTGAATAATATACTTGTGATGCTTTTGAACTGTGCTGTTGGAGAAGACTCTTGAGAGTCCCTTGGACTACAAGGAGATCAAACCAATCAATCCTCAAGAAAATCAGTCCTGAATATTCATTGGAAGGACTGATGCTGAAGCTGAAACTTCAATACTTTGGCTACCTGATGCAAAGAGCTGACCCTAATTGGAAAAGACCCTGATATTAGGAAAGATTGAAGGCAGGAGGAGAAGGGGACAACAGAGGATAAGACTGTTGGATGGCATTACTGACTTGATAGACATGAATTTGAGCAAGCTCCAGGAGTTGGTGATGGACAGGGAAGCCTGGCCTGCTGCAGTCCATGGGGTTGCAAAGAGTTGGACATGACTGAGTGACTGAACTGAGCTGAACTGAGACCATTTTAACCTGTCTTACATATTATTGCTATCCAGCATTTCAGATAGTTTCACTTTAGTTTTTACACTCAAATTTCATTCCTTTCCTCATTGTTGGTTTTGAACAATTAGTGTATTTTTTTGGCTTTGCCAGAATCCCAGGGATGGGGGAGCCTGGTGGGCTGCAGTCCATGGGGTCGCGAAGAGTCGGAGACGACTGAGCAACTTCACTTTCACTTTTCACTTTCATGCATTGGAGAAGGCAATGGCAACCCACTCCAGTGTTCTTGCCTGGAGAATCCCAGGGACGGGGGAGCCTGGTGGGCTGCCATCTATGGGGTCGTACAGAGTCAGACACGACTGAAGGGACTTAGCAGCAGCAGCAGATGCTTATCAACATTTTAAATTACCATCCCTTCTTGCCTTAACATCTTTCTCTCTGAGTTCATTTTTTTCTTTCCTAAAATACTCTAGAAACCTTTTCCACAAGTGTCCTTGAACAATACATTCTTTGGGTCATTGCTTAAAAATATCTTTATTTCTTCTCATTTTTAAGTGATAATTTAAGATGATAAAAATGAAGACTGACAGTTGTTGTTTTTTTTTTTTCCTCTCGGCAACTTAAAAATATTATCTCTAATATTTCCATTGTGGCTTTTGAGAAATTAGTTATAAGTCCAATTATGATTTCTTTATGAGCAATCTGTATTTCTGTCTCTCATTTCTTTTCAGATCTTCTATGTCTTTTTGATTTTTAAGTTTTTCTATGATGTTAGGGTATAAGTTTCATCTGCTCTTTCTTAGGACTCATTTCCTGTCTCCAAAGATTTGTTTCTGTCACAGATCCTGGAACTCTCTTAGCCTTTTTCTCTTTGATTGCTTTCTTCCCTCGTTCTCTTAATATTCTTCTCCTGAAATTGCATTAGTCATGTGTTTCCCCTCTTTCTATTCTGCATGTCTCTTAATCTTGTGTTCATGTTTTCGATTTTTGTGTCTAGCTGCATTTGGGGCAGTTTTCTGAAATCTGCCAGTTCCTAAACTCTCACTTCAGCTATATGTTGCTGTTGTTTAGTCGCTCAGTCATGTCCAACTCTTCGTGACCCCATGGACTGTAGCTCACCAGGCTCCTCTGTCCATGGGATTCTCCAGGAAAGAATCCTGGAGTAGGTTGCTGTTTGCTCCTCCAGGGGATCTTCCCCACCCAGGAACTGAACCCACGTTTCCTACCCTGGCAGGCTGATTCTTTACCACTGAGCCAACAGCAAGGTCCTCAGCTATGTGTAACTCATGTCAATTTCTGTACTTTCTTGTTCTAGGTTCAGTTTGTTTCTTCAAATCTGTCCGGGTTTTCTTGGTAGTGTCTTAAGATTTTTTTCCCATTTTTTTCCTTTACATATCTTTAACAATTTAAAAAAACCCCACTAATTTCTAGTTTTTCTCCAATAGCTCTGTTGTCTGAATGAAGGTTCTTGGTGGTCTACACCTATTATTTGTTGCATCTGGTGATGTTTGCCCACAGAGGGTTTTGAGATTATCACTTCAGAGTTGTGATATTGTGACACTGGGCATGAGAATTCTGAAGGGCTGCACTAAAGTGTATGCCCTGCAAGGGTCATTTGTATACAGTTCTCCATGGGATCCCAGCAGCATCATCCACCAAAGATGCTTTCTCATTATTTTGTTAAGTTGAGGGTTCCTGGACCACTCAAGTAATGTTAATGCAAACCCCTGCTCCCCTGCAGTAGAAACGTGGAGTTGTAACTGCCATGGATGTCCTTTGCTATTTCTCAAAACTTTCATTCATTCCTCCTTCATCCTTTCATCCAGCAAAAATCTTTAAGCACATCCTCTCTGCTAGACATTGTGATAGACTGGAGTCTCAGTCATTATTTTGTGAATTTATTCACTCAATCAACAATGTCTAAGCACCTAACAAGTACCAGGCATAGATAAGTGAAAGTGTTAGTGGCTCAGTCGTGTCCTACTCTTTGCAGCCCCATGGACTGTGACCCACTAGGTTCCTCTGTCCATGGGATTCTTCAGGCAAGAATACTGGAGTGGGTTGCCATTCCATTCTCCAGGGGATCTTCCCCACCCAGGGATCAAACCCGGGTCTCCTATATTACAAGCAGATTCTTCACCGTCTGAGGCATGAGGGAAGCCCTTAGGCCTAGATAGGGTCTCTGCTTTCAAAGAGCTTAATATTAATAATATTAAGATTCAGGCAAGAGACAAGTAAACAAATAAAAACTAGTTGAGTTGATGTTTCACAGAAAACAACAAATTCTATAAAGCAATTATCCTTCAGTTAAAAAATAAATTATTTTTGAGATCTGAAGCAAATATAAAATAAATAAACTAGTTGAGACAGTGATAAGGCAAAATAATAGTGAAATCAGAGCATGCTAGAGAGTGATTATCTCGTATACATATGACGTGTAACCATGCAGTCTCTGTCCTCAGAGCAGGTTTCCAGGGAAGCCCAGTGCTCCCAGATGCTCTGGATGCTGCCTACCTGTATTCTCTGGCCAGGCGAGCCCGACATGAGCCCACAGGGTGGGTGTGACCTGGCCTGAGGGCAGAGAAGCAAGTTCTCGGAGAGAATGGAGCCAGAAGGACCACCACCCCCGCGGAGGTCTCTCTGCCGCCCCGCGTGTCACCAGGGACCACTCCCTTGCCCCGTGGCCCTGGCTGACCGGCCGGCACTGACTTCTGAGAAAACTAATATCTTGCCTTCCAGCCATTCAAACAAATCTCCGTGGCCACCTTGGTCAGGAACTTTGACTCCCTGCTGACCTGATTTTGAACTAGTGACCTGGAGGTGAGCGACTTTGTATCTCATTACTAATTCCTTACAGCCACAGCTTCTTCCTACTGGCCACAAGCCGGAGGCCTGGATGAGGACGGGGGCAGAGGGCCAGTCAGGGGCCCCGAACCCATCCGTCCACCAGCTCTGGCCCCTGCCATCTGGCCTCCTGCCTCCCCCAGGCCCCCATCGGGGCTCCAGCCTGGCCTGACCCAACAGGCCTTAGAAGAGGCCAAGGTCACCGTGGGCCGACCTCCACAGATGGATGCCGCCTGACACCGCAGCTGTGGTCCAGCCTGACCAGGGATGTTCAGGGGGCACTTAGGCCAGATGAGGGGTGGGCCTCCACCAGGGAGGCCCTGACTATAGACCCAGAGACCACAGCTTGACTCCCCCCGCCACCCAGCTCCTTCTGGACCGCAGTCTCCTCAGTTTCCAGCCCTGCTCCTTCCCTGTCCCTCAAGACACCGTCAGCCCTTCCGAGTTAGGTGGTGGGGTTACATGAGTATGCGGAGCACTCAGAAGCGTGGCCGGCATGCACAGCGCTGGCTGCTGCGACCACTCTTTCGCCTGCCCACCTTCTCAGGGGCCTGCTGTCCCCTGACGGGGCCGAGGGCCCTGTGTGCTGCCCGTCTGGCACAGAAGTAGCTCAAGACATCTGGGGGCTGCAGGAATGTCTACTGACTGGACTCCAGATCACTCTCCACTGACCGGAACTTTGGGGCATCGGAAGGTGGGGGTGAGGGATGGGGGGCATCAAACCAAATCTGGTGTCAGCCTGCTAACGAATAACTTCCTCCAAAACCCTAGCAGGCCAAGTAAAGTGGATGCATCCCTCCTCGTCTGGGTCCAGCTACATTGTGGTCGATGGTGTGTCCCAACAGCAACCACATCCTATGACACTGCCGCCCCCCTGCTGAGAGATGGGGTCTTCCTCCCTCACCTGGCATCGGGGTGAACTGAGCTGACCATCGAGGAGATGAAGTGTTGTGACATCTGAGGCTGGGGTTAGAAAAGAAAGGGGTTGGCATTTAAGGGATGGGCCATCCACCCAGGAACTCGGGCAAACAATGGTGAGAACCATCACTGGGTGACTTTCCAGGGGATCAGCAAGGGCTGGTCCCCTCATTTCTCAGGGCCACAGAGGAGTCTGGCCCTCCTGGACTGCAGGCAGTGTCCTTCAAGGGGCCAGGCTGGAGCTGTGGAGGCTGAGGGGGCAGCGGTCAGAGCCCCAGAAGCATCAGTCCTTGCTCTAATGGACGCCTGTGCTCTGTGCTTTGGCTGAGATCATTCAGCTAGGCCTAAAATGCATTCTCCTCTGTAGGGACTTGTGGTCCAGGGAAGCGGAAGTGCTTCGTCTCTTCTAAGAATTACAGCCTTAACCACTGCACGTCGCGTCTGCTTCTCTAAGGGCAGGTATCACATCGCACTGGGATGTTCCACCTGCCCATCTATCTCCTCCACCAGACTGGGGGCTCCTCCGAGACAGTGTCCTTCCTCATTCATCCTGGGCCTCTCTTCGGTGACTGAGGAAGGAAGTGGTGAGGATGCCCACGATGTAACCAGACCAGGGTGGCTGGTCCAACTTTCATTCCAGGTCTCTTTGGATTTATCTCAACTGCGGTGAGTTTATTTCAACAGTGGTCATATCCAGTGGTTTAGCCACTAAAGATAATCTGGTGTGAAATGATTACAGTCAACATTTGCGAGAAAGATAGATTAGGGTGTGGTGTTTTAGTTTACAATAATGAAACGATGAGACAAATACTGTATGATATTGCTTACTGTGGCATCAAAACCAACAACAAACTAGTGAATGTGAAAAAAAAGAAGCAGACTCACAGATACAGAGGATGAGCTAGTGGTTACCAGTGGGGAGAGGGGAGGGTGGAGGGGCAGCAGAGGGGAGGAGAATTAAGAGATTCAAACTATTAAGTATAAAATAATCTATAAGAATACAGTGTACAAACAGGTAATAGAGCCTGTTTTATAAAATGTTTTATTAATGTTTTATAAAAACTATAAATGGAGCATAACCTTTAAAAACTGAGTCATTATATTGTATACCTGTAACATATAAAATTGTATAACAATTATACTAAATTAGGGGCTCCCAGATGACTCAGCCAGTGCAGGAGACACAGAAGACAGGAGTTTGATCCCTGGGTCGGGAAGATCCCTTGGAACAGGAAATGACAACCCACTCTAGTATTCTTGCCTGGAAAATTCCATGGACAGAGGAGCCTGGTGGGCTATAGTCCATGAAGTTGCAAAGAGTTGGTTACAGCTGAGCACACACACAAAATATGACACATACTTAAATTAAGAAATAAAACATAGTGGGATGAATTGGAAGATTGGGATTGGTATATATATACTGTTGATACTGTGTATAAAATAGATAACTAATGAGAACCTACTGTGTAGCTCAGGAAACTATTCAGTGCCCTGTGGTGACCTAAATGGGAAGGAAATCCAAAAAAGAGGGGATATGTGTATCTGTATGGCTGATTCACTTTGCTGTACTGCAGAAACTAAAACAACATTGTAAAGCAACTATACTCCAATAAAAAATTACCTAAAAAATTTAAAACAGCAATAATAGAAATGCAACTGATTTTTGTATACACATCTTGTAGCCTGGCTAAATACTGTTTTAAAATCTCTTAAAAAAAAAAAAAAAAAAACGTTTCCAGCTATACAATTATTTCGCTTGTGAATAAAGGCAATTTAAATCCTTTTTTTTTTTTTTTTCAAAAAAATAAAAAAATAAAAATAATAGCCTGTTTATAATAGCCAGGACATGGAAACAACCTAGATGTCCATCAGCAGATGAATGGATAAGAAAGCTGTGGTACATATACACAATGGAGTATTACTCAGCCATCAAAAAGAATTCATTTGAATCAGTTCTAATGAGATGGATGAAACTGGATTGAAAGAGACACATGTACCCCAATGTTCATTGCAGCACTGTTTATAATAGCCAGGACATGGAAACAACCTAGATGTCCATCAGCAGATGAATGGATAAGAAAGCTGTGGTACATATACACAATGGAGTATTACTCAGCCATCAAAAAGAATTCATTTGAATCAGTTCTAATGAGATGGATGAAACTGGAACCTATTATACAGAGTGAAGTAAGCCAGAAAGAAAAACACCAATACAGTATACTGACACATATATATGGAATTTAGAAAGATGGCAATGATGACCCTGTATGTGAGACAGCAAAAGAGACACAGATGTATAGAAAGGACTTTGGACTCTGTGGGAGAGGGAGAGGGTGGGATGATTTGGGAGAATGGCATTGAAACATGTATACTATCATGTAAGAACGAAGCACAAGCCTATGTTCGATACAGGATACAGGATGCTTGGGGCTGGTGCACGGGGATGATCCAGAGAGATGATATGGGGTGGGAGGTGGGAGGGGGATTCAGGATTGGGAGCTAATATACACCCATGGTGGATTCATGTCAATGTATGGCAAAACCAATACGGTATTGTAAAGTAAAATAAAGTAAAAATAAAACTAAAAAAAAATAAATAAAAAAAAAAATAAATTGCAGAGTGAAGGAATACAATAACAAAATGGTCAGCTTCAAAACTGCCTATGATTCTGTTCAGATAAAGTTAACTATGAGTAGGATTCTCTCCAAAGAGACTGCTAAGATATGTTGCTTCTGGTTCTCTCCTACAAAGAGTTCTCTGAGAAACCAGGTCTCTTCTAAACTGGGAGGGGTAATCAAGGACCCATGGGGATCACTTTTCTCTCTGGTCCCTGGATGTAGACTGAGAACCACAAGCTTGAGAAACAACACATGACTTCAAAAGAGAGGCCTCCTGGGGGCCTCTAACCAAGCATTTCTCTCCACCTGTCATGCAGAGATAACCCACCACTGGGTGAGCTGGTCCCACAGCCCTGCTGAGCCGGGGCAAGCTGTTTCCCCTAAGAGGCTCTTGGTATCTAGGCTGGTGGCAGAGCTGTCGGCTTCTCCACCCTCCTAGCATGGGAGCCGGAATCTAGAAAGAGACCCTGACAGAGCAAGCTTGAGTCAGAACAGCTTCTTTGGAACCTTCTGTAAGGGCCGAGATCCCCTCCCTGTTGACGGGCTGTGGAGCCAGCGGCTGGCCGGCTGCTGAGCGAGAAAGAAGGCACTCTCCCCGTGAGCTCCCTCCAGCTGCTGCCTCCCCACCCCGCCCCCGGCCCTGAGAAGGGATCTCTGTCCCCTTCCCCTCACCTGCACCGTGACTCAGACCCCAGGACACAGTCTCACTGCCGAGGGACCTCGGACTTTGCTGTGAAGGGCCCTGGCTTTGGCGTCAGGCGGACCTAGATTTGCATCCCAGTTTTGCCAGTGACTGGCTGGGTGACTTGGGGCGAGCTATTTGATTCTCTCTGTGCTTTGGTTTACTCATCAACAAAATGGGAATAATAATGATAATGTGAGGAATGACAAGTACGATACTTCTAAAACATCTAATACGAGGCCAGAAATACAGTAAGTGATAAATAGATGCTTGCTAAATAATTCTGTAGTGCCATCCAGTTCCCTGGAGTCCTGAGATCTTTCCCAGGAGTCTGAGAGCCCCTTGGATGGGAAAGAGGACGGGGAGGGGAGGAAAAGTGAGCTGGCTTATCAGCCTCCCATTAGCTAAAGCGAATGCTCTGTGATCTGTTGTTTGCTGCACGTGTTAAGTCTGAAGCACGTATTCTTATCCCCTCATGCGGTAGATGAAGAAGCAGAGGCCCCGGGACTCTAGGGATGTCACTCGCTGGTCCAAGCTGAAGCTGGAGGCAGCATCCTCTGGTGTGTAAGGTCGCAGGTTCTGCAATGATGCCGCCTGGGTCAGGTGTCTGTTCCATCACTGCCTACTTTGTCATCTCAAGCTTATTTCTTATCTCTTTGTGCCTCAATTCCCTCATCTTTAAAATGTCTCCTTCTATGTGGTCCAAAGGCACCATGGAATACTACTCAACCATAAAAAAGAGTGAAATGCTCGGACTTCCCTGGTGGCACAGTGGATAGGAATCACCTTCTAATGTAGGGGATGTGGGTTCGATCCCTGGTCGGGGAAGATCCCACATGCTGTGGAGCAACTGAGCCCACGTGCTGCTAGTACTGAAGCCCGCACACCTAGCGTCTTGCTCCACAAAAAGAGAAGCTCCCACGATGAGAAGCCTGGGCACTGCAAAGAAGAGCAGCCCCTGCTCGCCACAACTAGAGAAAGCCCACACCACAGAAAAGACCCGGGGCAGTCAAAGACGAGGGAAACAATGCCGTTTATGGCAACATGGATGGGCCATGTCAGGTGAGAGGATCATGTCAGGTGAAGTAAGTCAGACAGAGAAAGACAAACATCGCATGATATCACTTATATGTGGAATCTAAACTATGACATAAACGTCCTTGTCCGTGAAACAGACTCACAGACCTAGAGAACAGATTTGTGGTTGCCAAGGAGGAGGTGGGAGTGAGGGAGAGACGGACTGGGATTGGACAGGAGACGCAACCTCGCGTATATACAGAATGGATGAGCAGCAAAGTCCTACTGTATAGCTACATACTTTATCCATATTACAGAATACCTATATTATAGGATAGTGAATAAAGCTGTAACTATAGTCAATATCCTGTAATAAACCATAATGGAAAAGAAAAAAAACAATCTGTAAAATGCCCGCTTCTGAGGGTTTTTATGAAGATTAACTGAAATGTTATATATAAAATGCTCAGAACGGCATCTGACGTAATATTAAGCCTTAGTGATTATTTCTGAAACACTGGACTCCACTTCACAGTTTAGTAAATGTACCTGTGAGTACGATAATGTTAATGTGTGCTCATCCTTCAGGGCAACCAGGATGCTTCACGAAGTGAAAAGAGCTTCGGTGGGCTTCGACCAACACAGAAATGCGTGGCGTCTCCTGCAGCCCTGACGGCCCCTGCCGTGGGTCAGACACTCGCTTAGAGAGCGAGCGGACAGATTAAGTTCAATGAAGGAAAGTCCTTGGCAGCCAAAAAATAGAAGTGGCTGGAAGAAGAGAGACTATTCTAGGCAATTTTTTCCTCCACTGTTATCCCTGGAGATAGATCTGTGGAGCAGTGGTGTGAGAGGAGGTATGCCGAATGAGGTTTCCCCCGTGGCACTACTGGTAAAGAATCCACCTTCTAATGCAGGAGGTATAAAAGACTCAGGTTCAGTCTCAGGATCGGGAAGATCCCCTGGAGGAGGAAATGGCAACCCACTCCAGTATTCTTGCCTGGAGAATCCCATGGACAGAGGAGCCTGGCGGGCTATGGCCCACGGGGTCACAAAGAGTCAGACATGGCTGAGCGCACACACGTATGTGGGATGCCTTGGGTGCCATTTTGACCACTAGAGGTCGGGGGACTGTTTGCTATCCTTAGAGGCTGGGTTCCCAGGGAGAGGCAATGTCCGTAGCAAGGCTAGCTGTGGTACCACCCCTCTGTCCTCCTGCTGGACCCGGGTTTGGTCTGTTTGCCAGGAGTCCAGGTCAACCACTTTTGTTCCCTGGTCTGGTCTGTGACCAGGTAGCATTGACAAGGCATGGCTCTGGGCCAAGGATGGAGAGATGCTTTTCTCCTCTAAAGCAGGCTGGCCCCAAAATTCAAGACCCTCAGAGCCCCCATTTTCTAACCAGTACAGTCCAAACTCTATAATGGGCTCCCAAGGCTGCCTTCTCTGAATTCTGTTCTTCCATCCCCAACAGCACTTGATTCTCTAAGCCCACCTCCACTCACTGTCGGCTCTCTCCTTCCCCATCACAAACCACCTACAAGATTCTTACTTTTTCACCAACGCCTGCATCAAACCCCATAATTGGATGAATTTTCTCCATACCAGAGTACTCTATCAGGCTTCCCTAGTGGCTCAGATGGTAAAGAACATGCCTGCAATGCTGGACACTTGGCTTTGGTCCCTGGGTTGAGCAGATTCCCCTGGAGGAGGAAATGGTAACCCACTCCAGTATTCTTGCCTGGAGAATCCCATGAACAGAGGAGCCTGGCGGGTTACAGTCCATGGGGTCACAAAGAGTTGGATATAACTGGACGATTAACACACAGAACCATGAACTTCCAGATGTTCAAGCTGGTTTTAGAAAAGGCAGAGGAACCAGAGATCAAATTGCCAACATCTGCTGGATCATGGAAAAAGCAAGAGAGTTCCAGAAAAATACCTATTTTTGCTTTATTGACTATGCCAAAGCCTTTGACTGTGTGGATCACAATAAATTGTGGAAAATTCTGAAAGAGATGGGAATACCAGAGCACCTGACCTGCCTCTTGAGAAACCTGTATTCAGGTTGGGAAGCAACAGTTAGAACTGGACATGGAACAACAGACTGATTCCAAATAGGAAAAGGAGTACATCAAGGTTGTGTATTGTCACCCTGCTTATTTAACTTATATGCAGAGTACATCATGAGAAACGCTGGGCTGGAGGAAGCACAGCTGGAATCAAGATTGCCAGGAGAAATATCAATAACCTCAGATATGCAGATGACACCACCCTTATGGCAGAAAGTGAAGAAGAACTAAAGAGCCTCTTGATGAAAGTGAAAGAAGAGAGTGAAAAAGTTGGCTTAATGCTCAACGTTCAGAAAACTAAGATCATGGCCTCTGGTCCCATCGCTTCATGGCAAGTAGATCAGGAAACAATGGAAATAGAGAGAGACTATTTTGGGGGGGCTCCAAAATCACTGCAAATGGTGACTGCAGCCATGAAATTAAAAGACCCTTGCTCCTTAGAAGAAAGCTATGACCAACCGAGATACCATATTAAAAAGCAGAGACATTACTTTGCCAACAAAGGTTCATCTAGTCAAGACTATGGTTTTTCCAGTAGTCATGTATGGATGTGAGAGTTGGACTATAAAGAGAATTGAGCGCTGAAGAATTGATGCTTTTGAACTGTGGTGTTGGAGAAGACTCTTGAGAGTCCCTTGGACTGCAAGGAGATCCAACCAGTCCATCCTAAAGGCTGTCTCTTATACACATCTGCAGATGACACCACCCTTATGGCAGAAAGTGAAGAAGAACTAAAGAGCCTCTTGATGAAAGTGAAAGAAGAGAGTGAAAAAGTTGGCTTAATGCTCAACGTTCAGAAAACTAAGATCATGGCCTCTGGTCCCATCGCTTCATGGCAAGTAGATCAGGAAACAATGGAAATAGAGAGAGACTATTTTGGGGGGGCTCCAAAATCACTGCAAATGGTGACTGCAGCCATGAAATTAAAAGACCCTTGCTCCTTAGAAGAAAGCTATGACCAACCGAGATACCATATTAAAAAGCAGAGACATTACTTTGCCAGCAAAGGTTCATCTAGTCAAGACTATGGTTTTTCCAGTAGTCATGTATGGATGTGAGAGTTGGACTATAAAGAGAATTGAGCGCTGAAGAATTGATGCTTTTGAACTGTGGTGTTGGAGAAGACTCTTGAGAGTCCCTTGGACTGCAAGGAGATCCAACCAGTCCATCCTAAAGGAGATCAGTCCTGGATGTTCATTGATAGGACTGATGTTGAAGCTCCAATACTTTGGCCACCTGATGTGAAGAGCTAACTCATTTGAAAAGACCCTGATGCTGGGAAAGATTGAGGGCAGGAGGAGAAAGGGACAACAGAGGATGAGACGGTTGGATGGCATCACTGACTCAATGGAAATGGGTTTGGGTAAACTCCAGGAGCTGGTGATGGACAGGGAGGCCTGGTGTGCTATGGTTCATGGGGTCTCAAAGAATCGGACAAGACTGAGCGAATGAACTGAACTGAACTGAACACATACCCAGAGTGCTCTATAATACAAGGTCTCTCTCTCATACCATTTACCACGCACTGCGAGCAATGAAGCTGGATATTTAGCTGAGGAGATATCTAAGCCAAATGTAGAGGAGCAGTTTCGTTCCTCCTGACTCCCTACAGGAAAGAAAAAGGAGAGAGGTAACACAAAGATGGGATTGTAAGCCCAAAAATCCAAAAAACAAACAAACAAAAAAAAGAACTTGGAAAACTCCCAATCTGTCCATATTGCAAAACAGAGTTTGTCCTGAAGAGAACACTAAGGGTGTGGAAAGGAGATGGTGCGTATGACTTGTGATTTCACCCAGTCCACCCGGGAGAGACAGGAGTGGAGATGGGATCATGCCAGCAGACACTCCAGTCTGACCCAGAGGGGACCAAGGAAGAGGGACAGAGTGAATGAAGGCCACGAGACTTCCTGGATGCTGCAGGTTAGGATCAGAGAGGTCTTGCCTACGGATGTATGCTGTCTTTCCAGAAAGGGGAGGAAGGACCCCAAAAGCAATTCAGAGATGACCTCAGGGAGCACAGGCCAGGGGTGGGAGGGGAAGGGGAGGGCCAGGCTGCCTCTGCCTCTAGATCAGAGGACAGGACTGCTGCACCCCTCAGAGAGTCAGCTTGAGCTGATCCCCCAGGGAGTCACCTTATGGATGGGGCCCCACCCAGAGCCCCTGCACAGCCATGCGGGTGATGTTGCCACCCTGGTAGATCCGGATGGCAGAGCACTGAACCAAGGAGGATTATTCTTGTGCCCTAGGATCCCCTGGGATTTGCGCTGTTAGCTTTGAGACTTGCTTGGAACCTGTCATCTCTTCCATCTTTCCTGTTTTGCTCTTTTGGGGTGGGCGTGTGGGTGTGCTTTGCTTTTTAATTTTAAAAAAAATTTTTTTTGTTTATTTATGGCCATGCCAGCATCTGTGGAATCTTAGTTCCCAACCAGGAATTGAACTCGCACCCCCTCCTTTTGAAGCCCAGAATCTTAACTACTGGACCACCTGAGAAGTCCCATGTTTTGCTCTTTTGGAGGGAGGGTGTCTGTCCAATGCTTGTCCCATCACTGTGTTTTGAAAGCACATATGTTGTGTGGTTTGAAAGGTTCATGACTAGAGAAAATTTTTGCCTTAGGATAAATAAGACTTCAAATCTTGTTCATATCTTATTTAGAAGATATTTAGGTGATACTGTCCCCACTCCCAATTCATATGGTGAAATCCTAATCTCCAATATGTAGCATGTAGAGATGGGGCCTCTGGAAGGTAATTAGGTCTTCCTTGGTGGCTCAGATAGTAAAGAATCTGCCTGCAATGCGGGAGACCAGGTTTCTATCCCTGGGTTGGGAAGAAGCCCTGGAGAAGGAAACAGCAACCCACTCCAGTATTCTTGCCTGGAGAATCCCATGGACAGAGGAGCCTGGTGGGCTACAGTCCATGGGGTCGCAGAGTTGGATACAACCGAGTA